>OMNZ01090723.1:0-18727 GCA_900303255.1 Lesueurigobius sanzi | reverse complement strand
TATTGGTATATACTGTAATTGTTTCTATGATAAGATTTAGATTTTCCTTTTAGACTCTTGTTAGCGTTTTATCATCTTTAGGTTCTTCCAGTGTTTCCTCTGAGGGAGCCCTCCGCCTCGGGAGTGGTTGTCTGCTCTGGCTGCCTGGATGCTGTCCTGTGGGTGCCCGGGTGGAGGTGTGGTGTCTCTGGCTCGTGCCTGGTGGCTGGAGCTGATGTGCTGCTCCCGACGCAGACGGCTCCTCTGCTGGCACTTCCTTACCTGGTTCATCTGCACTCAGCCTTATGTACTTACAATATTTTTACTTGCACAAATCCTGGTGTGTGTCCATGCATGTGTGTGTCTGTGTGTGTATGTCCGTGTGTCTGTGCGCGCATTTGGATGAGCGTGCGAATACTGATGAGTGTGACAATTGTCTGTTGAATGTACATGTAAATATGTGGGGGGTGGGGGTGTAATTGAATGATCTGTTTTAATGTGTTTTTAATCTGTAAAGCGCTTTGAGCTGCATTTTGTATGAAAAGCGCTTTATAAATACAGTTTTGATTGATTGATTGATTGATTTGTGTCCAGGCCTATTTCATGATGTGTAAATGTGTAAATGAATGACTTCCCTCATAAATTGCCATCTCTGCTAACAGTGCTGTAAATGTGTCCACAGCCAGTCCCACGCAGCAGGAGAAACACACATGTGTGCGCAAAAGTTTGATTTGTGCCTTTGCTATTGCGTTCATCATCAGTGTCATGCTCATCGCGGCCAATCAGATGCTGCGTCGAGGGATGAAGTGAGAGGAAACACACTTGTTTATGGATTCTATAACCACACAAGCAGCTGGAAGTAGCAATAACATTTGCTCCTTCCTAAACCAACCCAAGATGTCATGTACTCAAATCTTTAAATGTTTAGGTTGTAAAACTTAACTGTCATGTTCAAGGGCTGGAGAGCACCCGATGAAGGCATAAGTGGTGGCGAAGTAACTGTGATGTGATAGTTGTAGTATGTGAGTATTGTGTATCGAATATGATCACTCTGGTCACTGTGTAGGGCTGGGTACCGTTAACATAATTAAGGTACTACCGGTATCGAAAAATAAATTGGTACCGAAAACATTTCCTTAGACACAAAAAATTCCTTAGAATGCAAATTTGTCTGGTGCATCTTGAGACGACACTAAAGAAAGTGAATTAGGTGTTTCA
Organism: Lesueurigobius sanzi; assembly: GCA_900303255.1. Classification (NCBI taxonomy): domain Eukaryota; kingdom Metazoa; phylum Chordata; class Actinopteri; order Gobiiformes; family Gobiidae; genus Lesueurigobius; species Lesueurigobius sanzi. The sequence continues at coordinate 17,530 of OMNZ01090723.1, read as the reverse complement.
GCTCAAATCAATAAAAACACAAAAAGAAACAGTATTTTATAGAATAAATGACCATTATTGTTCTGTTTTATGGTTCTACAACAAAACTAAAAATTAAGCACAAGTATAAATGACTTGATTCGAGAATATTAGTCTAGTTTAGAGCAGTTTTGACTAGATTAGACATATTTACTAACAATTGATTCGAAGGTAATCTCACTTGAATTAAAACTGCCAAAAGGACAAGACCAATTTTCTTACCCCATTGGCAAATACATTTTACTAAAAAAGGAAATAAGTAGAAATCTATTGAAACGAGTCAAAAACACCTTAGAATAAGTGGTTAGAATTAGATCAAATCAATCAATCAATTTGCTTTAATGCCCAATATCACAACAGGAGTCGTCTCAGAGGTCGGTACAAACACAAAACAAATCAATATCAAACATCAAACAAATTAAATGTCAGCCTGGGGTTCCCCACATTCTTAGCCCCTCCCCCGCGGCAAGGAAAAACTCAGAAAACCACATGGGACAAAATGGAGAAACCTTGAGGAGGACCAGAGCAGGGAAGGGATCCACTCCTATGGACGGACGGGCCAGATGGTTCCCAGGCCGATGAGTCCCGTAGCTGTGTCCAGCCAGAGCTGCAGAGGCCACTGCCGCCTGGGCTGTTGCAGCCATTGCGGTCGCAGTCCACTGGATCTTCCACAGCCAGGGAGCTACCACTCCTCGTCCGCAGATGGACAGGGGTGGGACAGAGAAAAAGGACACAATGTGAATAGCAATAAACAGACTAAATGTAAAGGTAGAAAGGTAGAACTAAATATTGCAACAAAATTTATACAGGAAGAAGAACAAGAGGATAGGGCTCAATGTGCCGTACTTCCCCCAGCCTTTTAGCTCCTATAGCAGCCTTGCTTATGCTGTAGGCTTAGTACTGAGCCTAGCTAACCTGACTGTAAGCTATTTCGAAAAGAAACGTTTTGAGTGAGTGTCTGCTTCTTTTACATGAGACGGAAGTTGATTACATACAAACAGAGCTTGGTAGCTAAAGGCTCTTTTTTCCTATTGTATATGTAAATGAGCGACTAAAACTTATTGTTCAGGTACCGGTATCGTAAACCAGGTATCGCTAAAGAACTAGTATCGAAACAAAATGAACGATACCCAGCCCTACGACTGTAGCTTTTCCTGAAGTGCTTAGATAGAGCTCCACTCATGTTCATTAATGCAAAACACTTTTTTGTTCCATTTCTATTCGTCATGTTGCTAAAAGGCAAACAAATGCAGACCAAAATATGACGTCCTTGTACTTTGTGTTAACTGTGAAACATTGTTACAGTCATTTGCCAAATGCTTTGAACCTTTCTTTATGTGGTGCATGCTCAGGCTCTATGTGACTAATGTCATCACTATAAAGCTTTACACTGGACAGTCGTGAATGAAGGGAATAAACTCGTTAATAGGAGGAATGTAGACACTGTGACTCTGACCATGTACTGTCTGTTTGTCTCAGAAAACACAATTTGTAAATCCAAAATTGAATCTGCTGCAGGTTAACTGAAGTCAAGTATCTATGGAAGATGTTCTGTGTCATCTCATTGTGAATTTTAAGGTTCTTTGAATTTTATTAACACTGAAAAAATTATTTTCATATTACTATATCAGTTCAATGTTTTACATTCAAAACACATTATTATTTTTCAATACATCAAATACAACAGACTAATTTCAAAGTGTAAAATTCACTGTAGAACAAATTTGCCCTTAAAATATTCATTGTAAAAACAATTTCAAGCTCTTAAATTCAAGTGTGAAATTCGCAGTGAAAAATTCACAGTACGGTTCCAGGAGATAAAGAACTGGGGTCTCATTTATAAAGCTCACGTACAAACAAAATGAGGCCCAAACTTTGCGTAGCTGCTCCTCTGCACCAAAGGTGGTGTTTATAGAAAATAAACTAACGTGAAACATTGCGGTCCTCCACGCCAACTATATAGTTTCAGAAACACTGCCAAGGTGCCAATGCTGTTCTGACTCAGATGGGAATGTCTTTACGCACAGCGGCTCCACGGCTCTCTCCTCAGTGGGATAAATAAATAAAGTTGCATGAATCTGAATCTGACCAAACCACTGCCTCAGTCTCCGTGAAACCCTGCGTGCACATACGCGCAATGAACAATAGAATTTGGGAGAATTAAATGTCATAGATTATTATGTGGGATTACAAGCAACCTCGCTCCTTGGCGAATTAAAACACAATCAGTCTCTTAATAAGGCTCCTGTTTAAGTATCTTCTTTTCGTAGGAGGCTATGTGTATATTCCTAAATGTTTTATTAACGGCATAGTCACGATGCAATACGTGATCAGAGAAACAGAAATTACTTCACAGATCCACAGCCTGTCGCTGCTGCTGTAGAGTGGACCCTTCCTCTCTGTCTCCCGTGCTTGGCAATACCCTAATCATCGCCAAATGCTTAGTAAATCTCATTCATAAGGCACTTAGCATTGTCCTTTTATGGGGAAGTGGAGGTGTGCAGAGGGAGTGGCCTGAGGAGGAGTCCTGTGCGCACATTTCTTCTTCAGTGAAGGGAAGATTGTGGTCCGCCGCGTACGCAGGGTTTTATGAATCCGAAAGAAAATGTGCTACAGAAGTTTGTGTCATGTTCATCTGCAGTTTTATAGTCAGAGTCTCACGCACAGTTTTATAAATGAGACCCCAGAGCAATTGATCCTGGAGACTGGAAAGGAGACACAAGATGTTTCCTATTGGCTGATGTCTTTTGTGGGCGGGATTCAAATTTAAAGGAGGAGTTCAAGCTTTAACGAGTCAAATCTTAACATTTTGATTGGTCTTTGTACTGTTTCCTGGTGAAACAGGTTAGTTTTGACTCTGGATCAATTCCCAATTTCTGAATTAGCCTGGTTGCCATGATTTCCAGTAGCATTAGGCAGTTAGAACAGCAGACGGTGGGACAAATTCTTGTTACAGCTGCTTGGTTTTGCATTAAAGCGCTGCTAATAATGTGAACAGCAGCAAAGAAAAGTAAAATAAAGCACTAAAACTGAGCTCACATTAGAGCTTTGATGGTGAAGTTTTTGTGCTGTATAGTCCTTTCTTTTTTCAACCGTTCACATTATTAGTAGCGCTTTAATGCTAAACTAAGCAGCTGTAACAAGAATTCATCCCACCGTCCTCTGCTCTAACTGCATAATGCTACTGGAAACCATGGCAACCAAGCTAATTCAGAAATTGGGAATTCCTCAGGTCTTTAGTTGCATTCCAGTTATCCTCGGAAGTCGGAATTTCCAAGCTCCGACCAGGAGATTTCAACTGGAATGCGCACCAACCTTGTAATTCCCACTGGGAAACTGGGGTTGGATCTCTGAACCCCGATTTAGAGAAAACAACATGGCGGCGCCCCGTGTTTGAGATAAATAAAAACAGCCGACTGCTATATTTATGTATTTCTTGTGTTTCTAACCCTTTAGTTGCTCTGTTGCTCGCCCGCTGTCTGTCGCTCGGCTCCAGCCGCAGTTGAGCCTCAGCAGTTATTAAATAGACTGACCTGCGATGCTAATGTTGCTAACGCACCAGGGGCTAATGACAACAAGCGCTAAGAGTAGGCTAGAGCTCAAAAGATAAATTATAAAGCTGCAGCATAAAAAATATAGGCCTATATTTTGCTTTAAAAAGGGCTATACTTTAACTAGAATTATTAAAAGAGAATTATTAAAAAATACTTTTATCTTCAATTAGTTTATGTTTGCTGCAGCAGGGACATTTACCGTCAAAAAATCAAGCAACCTGCTGGACTGTGGTGCACGTTCCCATTTTGCGGGATTTGCGGGCGGGCGCAGGGCAAAAACATGCAGATGCGGCGGGTGCGGTAATGAAAATTACAATTCTTTGCGGGATGCGGGCGGGAGCGGTACTGCGCAATGAGGGGCGGGCGGGACTAAATAATCTGTCCCTCGCAGACCTCTATTAGGGGCATAAACAGCTGACTTTTACCAACTTTGTATCTTAAATGATGTATTTGTGTCATTATCTCATTAAAAACTGGAACACAGTTAAGTTGGAGACACGTCACTCCCGGCTCGGAGTTCCGACCTGCGAGGACAACTGGAACGCAGCATTTATGTCCAGGAAGTTTACTGTGATTTACACATTTAATTTGTTGAATTTAAAGACCAACTAACCCCCTGTTCCAAAGTTTACTCCGCCCATTCACCAAATTCAAAAACTGCTGTGAAAGGGGCGTGTCTAGGCTTCTGCGGAGGCGCGGAGGGAGACTGAGCCGTTTATATTCCCCACAGCGGCAGAGCTGCTAACGTCACATCAGTTCTGTGTCGTCACATGGCCGGTTGAACCAATAAGGTGACAGACTCTAAAAGTCAAATCCCATATAATTTTACCCTCAAGAGGGCGCCACACAAGCACAAAAGTTAGATTTCTACAAATGTGCACTAAAATGTCAAAGTAATTATGGAGACATGTAGGCAACACTATTAGACACCCATTTATACAGTTAATCAGCAAAAAAAAGTTGATTTGGTGTTTAGTTGTTCTTTAAGAGCTTGAATATTTTGAGGGCGATTTCTATTTGATTTTTTTTCTACTGTGAATTTTGCACTTTGAATTTAGACTGTTGTATTTAAAAATTGAAAAATAATAAAGTGAATATTGAAAAGGTGACATTTTCATTTTGAATATAAAACGCTGAACTGAAAATTTAGTGACTGAAGTTGAGAGACAAACAAATTCAAAGCATAAAATTCAAAGCCATTTAAAATGCACAATGAGACGACAGAAGAAATCTTCCAGGAGCATAGCTCTCCAAAGAGACATAACCCTGCAACAGAGACCAGCAGTGTGTATGCAAATGTTTCATATTTACATGAATCTCTCGGCCATCTCCAACATGACAGGCTGCTTCTGTGTGCACACATCTGCAACAGCCTCCAGATAAACCACCAACTAGTGACATGTATTGAGTAGCCGTGTGTCTGTTCGAGCCTCACTGACAGCTGTGAATAAATGACTCCATGACCAGAAATCCTAATCGTAGTGTTTGTAGTTTACAATGTGAAAGTCCAATTCCGAAACATAGGTGCATGTTAACATCTAGAAATAAATGTACGTTCAAACAGTATTGATATACATGTGTTTAAATGAATTATGCAATTTGCCTCTGCCCATTTTAGTGACTGATAGAGTCGTCATGATTTGAGCTACACGTTGAGTATACAACATGTAGACCCTTTCGCTGCTTACATCATCAGTGACATCAGCTGGAGGCAGGAAGTGAGCAACAGAAATAAGATTAAACTAAAACTAGCGATTATAAGTGTAAAACTACAACTAAAAAATGTTGTTCTGTTGTGGCTTAAGGAGCAAGAACAAGAGGAATGACATTCGAGACGATAAAATATGGTTTTATCTGATATTTCCAAACAGTTAGACATTTGTTTATCGTTACTATGACAACAGCTACAAGGGATCTAGCTTTCCCGCCTCCAGCGAAGCCCAGAATATTTACAAACAATGAAAGGGTCTATAAGAAATGTTGCTGTTTCGTTTTGACATGAATCACCAAACATAATAACATATATTTTTTACTTAAAATGTTATTAATTTATGTGATTTTATGATGAATGTAGGCATAATTTTATACAAAAATATTATAAAAACAATACGTAATAAAAATAAATATGATTTCCAGTCTAGACACTCAAACGTCTACGAAGATCATGCACTTGAAACCCCCTTCCCTTGTGTGAAGCGCTTTGGATGACTTGTGCCATGTGAAAAGTGCTCAATAAGATTTCCTTTCCCTCCGTCCCCGTTTGTTGAACATTTTAAGTTTTATTTGAAAACAAATGTGAAAATATATATTTTCTTGCACTTTTTTATCAAATGTTTATCACTCTGGAAGGAAGGGGAATACAACTCATTCTGGCAATAAACTAATATACTATGTTGCATATTGTAGCTCTAAATGTTTAAGAAGTATGTGTGAATGTCGAATATTGTAACCAAACTGAGCTATAAGCAGATATAGTGTGCCGTGCCTGTGTTTTTTTTTATTGTGCATATGTTATAACACCTGCTCTGCCTTTTGTTGTCTATAGATATCTGGTCCTATCAACCCTTGCAGAAACTTGATGCTTGGTGTGGTCATCAATATTTAAGTTTCTCTCTTGTTCATGCAATTCTTTGTGTCACATTCAGTTTAGCTCTCTTTAATTCTGTGACTATCTTCTCTCACGTCTGCTGCGTCACATAATACACTCATGTAAGCTGTCTGTTGATGCATGTATTGCAATAAAAAAAAGCCTTTAAAGTAAACTTTGTACGCTTAACTTCTTCTGACCTTAGATGGAGAATGTTTTATAATCAGACAAACTATTGAGGATAAAACAACATAAAAGGGACGGCTAGTTCTGATTCAAGCGTTTCACATCCGGGCAACACAAACAGGGGAGGTGCCCTGCAGTAGCTGGCATTTAAAGCGCACATTAGTACATGGCCGCAAACGTGAACCATCAACAAGAAAAGACCAGAGGTGATAACTGCCTGGCCTAAAAAAAGTCACCGCCTGGATTTAACCTTTCCAAGTCTTGGGGTATTTTTATTATTATTATTTATTGCTTCTAAAACACCTCATGATGCACCATCAAGTGCTTGGACTCTTTATTTTCATAACAAATTGCACTAGTATCATCTGAATGCTGTATTAGAGTCATATCAATGAAATAATCATGATAGAAGCAGAAAAACAACAACAAAAAATTGGGCGAAAATTGAATTTCTCACCTCACTCTTTGTCTATATGCAAAACATCAATGTATATGGCTGTGGACATTAGAAAAATGTTTTGTGGATTAGACCTGGCCCAGGAGATGGAAAATAAAGGCTGTAGTTAGTGTAGAAATCTTTATTTTTGACACAAAATACTAAAAGATTTAGGTGCTCATAGCACTTTTTTGATTATATTAAACAACAAAAAGTTTGTCCTAAATGTTACCCCAAAGATTTGCACATTTTTGACACAAATGTGACTCCATAGTTTTGCCCTCCATGTTCTAATCTATGGCTGCTGACCAGTGACACATGTTCAGGATGAAAAAGTCAAGTTCAACACGTCCTTACATCGCCCCCAGAGGCCTAGAAGGACATGGCTGGGCATCGTCGCGACATGACCCTGCATTAGGTTTGGCATCGATAAGAGAAATTTGAAAAGAAACAACGGTTTTTTTAGAGGTTGCACAAGCTGCTCAGTTTCCTTGCCATTGGAATCTCAGTAGACGTTTCTCTATGTCAATGCTGAAAGCTGTTGGTACACCAGCTTTTTGCCAGAATGGCATCAACTGTGACACTGTCTCTTGCACACTTTGCTTGAGATCCTGTTTCCATCTGTATTCAAGACTTCAACTGTAGCCTAATAAAGAACGAAGAGCAGAAACATTACTTACTGCAAGTTGTGAAAGAGCAGCGGAAGATCTTTTGTGAAGCCAATAAAGCCAGTGATTAGTGACTTTCTAAGTAACATTTTATGGAAGTTTCACTTTGATTTTGAAGAATAAAACCACAAATTATTATTGTATGTCTTTTTCATTTGGCTCGCTAGGTTGTAGTATGGGCAATTTATTGTGCAACCTCTAAATATAAATTCATTTGCAGAAAATTTGGACCCAAATAATTTGGCCAGATATAGAACCAATTGCAGGTTTCTAATTTAGGGAATCTTTATAAAAGAAAAAAAATGGACCACCCTAGTGTATGTATATGCACTACTGTATTCTAAATCCACCTCTATTCTATCATGATAAGCCGCCAAATAAAAATAATAACGTCAACTTAATATAATAAGAAAATGAAACACTTTGCAATTGGACATTTTCTTCATAGTTTTTGATTCAAGTGTTGATTATAAGGCCGACTATATGGGGAAAAAAAACAACTAGTAAAGCTATATCACAAAGTAACATTATTTCTGGAGCTTGTCAAATTCTACTGTAGATACAAAAATGACATGATTGGAGCATGCAACATTTGTAACAAAATAATATATCCTCAGTAATAAGAATTATGGACATACTATGGTAACTCAAATATGTGTTTATTTCTAGAGAACTAATTGATGATGATCCATCTATTACATTTGAATCAACTTAATAGGGCTTCCACAATTACAGAACATTTTTAATCGTGCAATATAGCCATAAATATCAAAACAATTGCAGTTTTGCTTGAACAGGAGAAAAAACACATGTATTTAGGTTCCACTCTCATACCCCCTTCCATTTTCCTGATTTGCTTCCAGAGACTTTCAAAGTATGAATCAGTTCATGAATCAGATACACACCTAGGCTACTCAAGGCAGAATAGACATGTTTTCAACACACTCTGATGACAATAAATTCATCCATATGAGAAATGAAAGCTCCTGCTTAGCTGTGTATACTTGTACTGTTAAAGGGTTGTAAGATTGTGTGCATTTAAACCAGGGGTGGCCAAAATATTTCCATGGAGGGACAAAATTAGTGGACAAAGGGCCAAACGCAATAGTGTTTTACATGTAGAAAGATGATTAAATGTCCTTTAATTAGTTGTACAATTGAGTAGGACATGCTGTTTGGTGTCATATTGTAACTGTTGACAGTCTATTCCAGAGGTTTTCAACCAGGGGTCAGTGGCCCCCTGGTGGTCCGTGGCAGTACTGCTGGTGGTCTGTGACTTGCTATCCAGTTTAACTATTAAAAATACACTAGGGACATGCACATTGAAAATTCATGAATATCAAGTTGATATATCTCTTTTAATAATTCTACTTGTGTTATTTTAAACATTTGAGAACACAAAGCATTGAAAAATTAAATTTAAAAAAGTACATAGCCCTCTTAAAATAGGCCTATATTGCACACACTCACACACACAGTGGGCCACAGACTACTGCTCAGTCTGAATGGTGGTCCCTGGAGCAGAACCAGTTGAAAACCCCTAGTCTATTCAATCACAAATGAATCAAAGTAGATACTGCTTACAAATCCAAGCACCATCTCAAGGGCCAAATTAAACCCCCTTGGAGGGCCAAATTTGGCCCACGGGCCCCTGATTTAAACCCTCTTAATCAATGCTATTTTTTGGTCTGCTTTTTTTTTCTTTCTGCCAAAACCATTTTTAATTGAATCGTAATTATGAATTCCATCTAAATGTTTGTGCGACGCAACTGCATGAGGGAAAACCAAACAATACTGAGTACGTAAAAATGTTCCAAACTTCCCTCCAGTCATCGCACTAAATTGCTTGAAGTCTTTCACACTCCCTTTAATCTGGTAGGCTCAAAGCAGCAGAGAGGGAAGGATTAAGTAAAAATCAATTTTGAGCCCTTAGATGTGACTAGATTAATGCATATGAATCTTGTTTTTGTATATTTTTGTACAAACATGAAACTCTTCCACCTGTTTTTGGCACATTGGGTTGTCCTTCTGCTAAAGATTCACCAGGCAAAAGGAACGTCAGAGTGCAAACTTGGTCCACGACGAGATGAGAATTCTTGAACAGTACATGTTAAACTTCCCCATTCAGTTCTGTTGATAATGGGAGGCCTCCTTCAACCCCATTCAGTTTGTACACTGACTTTCCACCCGCTCACAGGAGGAGGAAGGAGCGATGGCGGCAGGTCAGGAATGGCGAGAAGCCGCGGCGGTATGTCACTTTCTTCAGGGCATTCTTCCACCTCAGTCTTAAGGTCTCTGTGGGGTTTATAAAATAAAAGATGTGAATTTCAAATCAACAAGAAAGATGATTAGCAATGCAAACGGTGTCTCCGGCAATAAAACATGACCATGCATACCCTTTGCTACAGAGGGCATTTAGCCTCCTTTCTCTTTTGGACAGCCAGTCTTCTATGCTTCTGCTGGATAGAATTTTGTCCTCGGAGTGCTTTTGAGAGCTGTCGACTGAGAAAATAAATAAATACACAAATGAGTCGCAAGATAATTGAACACAGATTTAGGGGTGTAATAAATAATAGCACAGTAATTCATTTTCTAATTTGTCTGTTTGTTTGTTTTTAAGTTGCCCAGAACAGACTTTCAAAGGCTGCTTACCATCCAATTGCCGTTTCATATTAAAAAAGTCCTCCTCCGACATATGAGAGAATCTACAGTTTGGTCCAAAATCACATATTCCTAAGGATAAACAGATAAAAAGGTAAGAGTAAGATAAGACTTTATTAATGTCACAGTGGAGAAATTCACGTGTTACAGTAGCTCTTAGGTAAGATGCAGAAAGTTAGAAAAATTCATGTCAAATCAAACAAGTAATGACAATCAAAGACTAATAAACAATAAAATGTATGTGTTCTATATGTAGTAACCTGCTTAACAGGTGTTAATTCAATACAACTAACTGAATGTAAACAGTAGTCACAGAAAATTGTAGTAAGTCAGGGGTAAGTGTCTTGCTTTAGGCTACTCCTTTTGAACTATCATGTTCTGTTTTTAAACCCAATTACTCAGATAAATAAATGAAAATAAAAAAAGATATTCAATTCAACTAAAACATACACTGCCTGGCAAAAAATAAAGTCACCACCTGGATTTAACTAAGCAAGTAGAACTGGGGTTGATGCAGTTGGTCAGTTTTAGGTTCAGCAACACTATACGCCTAAAGAAGGAGATCAGCTGAAACATGAACATCCTGAAATGACCAGGTTATTCCATCAATGGATTTCTTCTTCTCTGATGGCACAGGCATATTCCAACATGACAATCCCAGGATCAGGCTCATATCGTGAACGAGTGGTTCAGGAGTGTGAATGGTCATTTTCACACATGGATTGTCCACCACAGTATCCAGATCTTAACTCCACTGAGAATAGTTGATGTGCTGGAGAAGGCTTTGCTCAGTGTTCACACTCTTCATCATCAATACAAGATCGTAGTGAGAAATTAATGCCACACTGGATGGAAAAAAATCTGTGGACATTGCAGAAGCTTATTGAAACTGTGCCACAGTGAACGGTGCTGTGATCAAAGCTAAAGGGCCTAATGTGGCATGTGACATTTTATTTTGTGATGACTTGTTTTTTGGCCCGGCAGTGTAAAACATCCTGTGACTAAACTCAAATACCAGGGCACTAACGAATGTGTAATACCTTTTTGAAGAAACTTTCTACAAGGTCTTTTTGCTTGCTCCTCAGCGAGAATGGATTTAGGATCTACAAACAAACAATTCAAATTTAATGTGGTATGATAATAATTTCTAGATACAGAAATGATACATTTGATCATTGTTAGGGCTGGACGATATGACCTAAAATCAATATCACGATATAAAAAATATCAAGATAACGATATATTTGATGATATAATTGACAACGGACAAAAATAAAAAATCCCAGCTTTATGCCTATTTTTCTTTTTTTTCTTTTAGTGCCATCCCAATTTGCTCGCAAATTTGATCTACTCAAATAACATTGTTCATCCTTCACTTCGTTTTACGTTGCAAGCACGCTGTCGCTGGTCCGGACTTCAGTCAAAATCAGCTGAGTGCATATGCTAATTATATCACATCCACAATATAAAATAAATTACATATGCGATATATATGGCCCAGCCCTAATCAGTGTTTAAAAAACTGCCCTTGCCTTTAAAGTTGTCAAACCAGGCCTTTTTCGCTCTGTGATGTTGAACTCCATTTAGATGTTTCTTTCTGTTGTGCATATTGTCCTGAAAGGACCGCTCACAGTAGTCACAGTAATACCTCCTTCCCATGGCTTTCTATCTGTAAAAAAAAATAAATACATGCTTTATAAGCACATCACATCATTAAACACACATCGTTATGTGGCGCTATGCTTATAAGAAGGACATTTATAAAGCATTCCACAGTGCCACCTCTTGAATCATTGACAAACTGCAATGCCCAGTGATTTTTTTTCTCCCCTTTTCTTGCACAGGTGCACAGGATAAAACAAAAGAAACAGAAAAATTACAAATGAACAAAACAGACCTGTGAAATAGTGTGAATAAATGATACAGGGAAATAATAGACTTACAGATATTTCTGAAATGCCCAGTGATTGTGATAAGTCAAAGAAGTATTCAGAGTGATTATTATATCACATTTTATATAATACTAACTAGGTGCACGTTAACATTACACCTTAAAGGCACTATACCTGATGGAAGAGGGAGCGAGTAAATAAATTGTTGTGGTCCAAACACATTCTTTACTTTCCCAAAACATTTCTAAAATCCCATTTCTTCTTAGAGATTAGTTTATATGCACATTTCACAACTGGTGGGGTCACGTTTTATGGTCTTAGTCAAAGAAATGCTAGAAAACCAGCCTGCAAACCATGAGTGCTTTATATTTAGATGCACAGTATTATTTCCACAAATGTTTGAGTTTGCAATACACGAAAGAAGGAAAACTCATTCATTCAAAGCATAAAGATTGCTGACGGTTTTATACTCACTCTTACTACAATCGGTGGTGAGAGCAAAGCAGCAAGAGAGATATGAGGCACGATTCAATAATATTATTTAATCCACTCAAACTGTGAATAATTATTCGTGGAAGACAATATTGGTGTCGCGCTTGTTTTTCGGAAAATGTCTTGTAAAACCTAAAATGTAAATGCGTAAACAAGACACAAAACTAAAAAGCGCTTTGACCGCGGAAGTACTTATTTTCTGCTTCCGGTTCTGCGCACTACTCCACCAAGATGTCGCTGACCAAGTCCGCATACAATTTGCTCTTCAGGAGGACCTCCACTTTTGCCATAACCATCATGGTTGGGGCAGTCTTCTTTGAGCGATTGTTTGACCAAGGAGGGGACTTTGTATTTGACCAGATGAATCGTGGGGTAATGTATTTATTTTGTTTATTTATGGCCATGTTCTCCTGACCTTGTCAAGAGGGCGATAGCCGGTTATGCTAACGGTAGCGTCATAAGTCCATGTTATTAGCTTATAAACTAGTTATATTGATTATTCTTTGCGTGTTTTGCTATTCTTCAAGCGGACTGCTGATTAACTCACTGTGTGTCTTATTTCTTAGAAATTGTGGAAGCACATCAAACACAACTACGAGAACAAAGACGAGGAGGAATAGGATGATGTCCCGCTCGTGTTTACCTGGGGCCAATCAAAATGTCATCACACTTCTCCACTGGACCTCAGCTGGATCACAGAGGAAACAGACTGTTGTGTTTCATGGCCAGACTGCCGCCTGTCTCCAGAGATGAGGAGTATCATCACAGCGGCTGTAAACTTCTGTCACTGATGCAGTGGTGTGATGTGTCTCAGTCTTCTCATTTGTAAATTGTTAAATTAAATGTTTATGTCTTACAAACCCGGGAGGTTTGAATATTTTTTGACGTAGGCAAATATTTTGGAAGACAACTTTCTTTACTTAAGTCATTTATTGGGTTAACATTTTGAAAAGGTATAAATAGTTAATTTCTTCTACTAATTAGCACCATTGAAGTATAAAAAATACAGCAAAAATAAATTCCACTTGCTCTTAACACATTGAGTGCTGTTTTGGGGATTTATCCCCTAGAGTGCCAGCAATCCAGACCATTTTTCATGATATTTGTAGCACCACAGCATATTCTATGTTATGGCCACATACTAAAGGTGAGACTCTAAACTCTCAGTGGGTGAAAACCGTTTATTTTTATGTGCCTTGTTCCTGAGAAAAGTTAAGATAAAAGAGGCTGTTTTCCTCAAAATCACTATTTTTATTATAGAAATGGAGATATCAGATGAAATGTCCAGACGAAATGTTCAGAATCAGTGACTTTTCACAAGTTTTGTTCATCACAGAGCTCCCAAAATCACACATAAGGTGTGTTAGTGTCTAGTTTCGTTTTTGGCACTCAATGCATGGGAACAAAAAACTTTTTTTTTTTCGTTTTTGGCACTCAATGTGTTAAGAGTCATGAAAAACAGCCTGTTGTGTAATTTCTCAGTGCATGAGGCTGCATTAGTACAACTTCTTGAAACATCACATCCGTAAGGACTGGACTCTTAAGAGTTCAATCAAGAACACTCTTAAATAATGTTTAAATTATTTTGCAATAACATCATACAATACAAATATTTCCCAACTTGAATGTGTGCTGAGCACGTAAACAGAATATGTGAATTTTAGGAAACATGTTCTTCAGTGTACTGCTAATACTTGACATAAAAAAGTGGTTTGTCAATATGAGCGAGTAGACATTAAGGCATCTTTTAGCCAGCCCCAAAGTCTGGTGAGCCACAGATTTACGCCCAGGTCTGCTAGGTACTGTATCTCCGGAGTAAGCATTTTCTGACAGAGGGTCTTGTTTTTGGGGTCAATCTCTTTTTTTATGTTGTAGCCGAGGATTGAGGACTCTCCAACTGGCTGCCATGGAAGGAAATGCCTGTCCTTAATGTTATGGGCTTCCACTGCATGACCCCCCTCAATGCAGAAGCTCTTCATTTCAGCATTTCTCCTTTTCAGCTCCTCTACATCCTCTTTCATTCTCTCAATGCCATATGTGTCGACCTTCCTCCAGAATGTGGTATTAAAATGCTGATAGAGTTTCCAATCAATGGAATTCCACTTTTGAGCTTTAGCTCTCAGTTCTGGTGTCAGCTGAGAAACAGATGAGCTCCTGCGGGCATTGAGTTTGAAATACAGCACATCTTCCATTGTCCAGCAAAGTAGCTCTTTCAGCAGAATGAGTGACTCCTCAAAGTACTCAGCCAGGAGGACCAGATCAAAACGCTTTGACAAGCTGTCAATGGCTGCAGAGACTTCGGGGTCATCTAAATCAAGGTTGTTATTGAAACCAAAGTCAAAAAACAGCAAATTCTTAAGATAAAATGAGTTAAATGCCTCCTTGCTGTAGAAGTCCTCAGGATTGTTTAAAAAGGCAGCCAGTTTATTCTCACTGTTGATGTGCCATGTTAGTGGCACTGCTCTGTGGTAGTAGTGGAAGGAGGATTCAAACAAATCCACTGGGTTGCGGAGGATAGTGATGTATACTGCTTCTGGAGGTAGTAGCTTAGCAACTTCTCTTTGGTCAAAACGCATGTGGTTACACACAATATTGAAACAATCTCCAGGTTTGTAGTCCTTTACCTGGGAACATAGGAAAGGGGATGGGTAGAAGAAGTCATTGCGTCCATCTGGAAAAGCAAACCTAAGCTTGTGTTTCTCCCCAAATCGAAAGAGAATGTTGAGGATTGTACTGCTGGCTGTTTTATGGGTCTTCATGAACATGAGGTTCACTTTGGGCAAGCAATTTGTGTTTTTTGATAAAGCTCTTAGAAAAGGGATGGTCACACTGTTTGCCCGTAGCCTGGACATGCTGACAGGACAGGTCCTTTCTTGAGAATTTCTATCATGAGAAAAAAATAAATAAAGTGAAGGCATATATTCGCATATTTATCAAAAACACTTCAGAGTACTTCATTTTAAATGTGAAAAAAGACCAAATAATAATCTTACTTACAAAGTTGTTACTTGAGCTCGGTCTGAGTAATGGTAGAGCCAAAGCATGATGTTTGTCAGTAAAATCCAAAATAGTAAACCTCGCATTACAGTGCACTTTCTTCCCTTGATGCCAAACATTATTAAGGCCTCCTAGGAACACAAGATACATTTAAATATAAACATTAATGTGAAGATCAGTGAACAAGGACAATCACTGAGGCACTGCTTTCTGTGCAGGTATCAGTTCATTCAATCTGCGACAAGAACATAAACAAGGCTGATAATACTGACTCTACAGGAGCCTGGGAGACAATGTTGCTGCAGTGTTCAGCATGTTGACACTATACACATGTAAACATGGTTCTCATACTCTCTCACTTTACTGGGATGGACAACAGTTAAAGCAATAAGTGATTCCCTGATCTGTTTATTGTTGATGTTATTAATAATAATAGGCCTAACATTAATAATAATTCAAAAATACAGAACTGCCAGAAACATTTTTAGGTGCATTTCTCAGAATCACTGTTAAGTATATACATAGGCCTACGACAAAAGGAAAACAGAAAATACAACAAAACATTGTTCAGAAAAGAATCTGCTCAAAAATAGAAAAGTAAGAAGTCCTTCAAACATCCAGCTGAATTTGGGCTGGAAGAAGTTATAATGAGGGCAAAATAAAGTTATGCAGGCTTAAATATTAAGTGTCACAAATGAGCCATCACTTAGCAAAGAAACATAGCTATATGAACAAGACCATATGACACCGGGGAAATTATGCAGGCTGCAAAATTGTAAACAATAAACACCCTAGAAATGTTTGAGGCGTTAGGTCCGGGTGCTCATTGATCAGTAGCGTTAAATCCACTTTGGTGGCATCGATTTAAAAATTTAACTAAATAGCCCACCGAAAACAAGCTACATTACCATTTGAGTTGAGAAAGTTGGGTAGACTTTCTTCTTCAGCGGCTTTAACGGTTAACTCGCGTCTCATTTTAGTCCGTTAGTAGTTGATTCCCCCCGATCGTACCACCACATCTGTTATTAACCATCAATAAATTTGTCCCAAAGCTTGCCTTAAATGACATCTCACCTTAGGTGGCTCAGATAGACGAGAAATGACCAGCCTCGCAGTTCATTGCGAGGCGCTTGGTAAAAGCTGCCGTTGAAGCTCAGTCTGGTTCACCCAGTTTTATAGGGCTCGCCTCGCACTTTAAGGTGTGGAGGCTACTGCTGGATGGGCGTGTGGTTACCGTGGTTACTGCAGATCATCGGCCCTAGCAACATTTTTTCACCGAAGTTACTCATCGAGCAGTCGCGACATACAGTGAAGAAAGTAAGTATTTGAACACCCTGCTATTTTGCAAGTTCTCCCACTTAGAAATCATGGAGGGGTCTGAAATTTTCATGGTAGGTGCATGTCCACTGTGTGAGAGATAATCTAAATAGAAAAATCCAGAAATCACAATCTATGATTTTTTAACTTTATTTTTATTCGTGTGATACAGCTGAAAATAAGTATTTGAACACCTGTCTATCAGCTAGAAATCTGACCCTCAAAGACCTGTTATTCTGCTTTTAAATAGTCCAACGACACTCTGCTCATGATTCTAATTTAGTAGGACCTGTTTGAGGTTCTTAGCTTTCATAAAGACACCTGTGCACCCCACAATCAGTCAAAAGTCTAACTACCAACATGGGCAAGACCAAAGAGCTGTCAAAAGACACCAGAGACAAAATTGTAGACCTTCACAAAGCTGTAAAGGGCTACGGGGCAATTGCCAAGCACCTGGTGTAAAAAGGACTCGTTGGAGCAATTGTCAGAAAATAGAAGAGGCTAATGATGACTGTCAATGTCCCTGGGACTGGAGCTCCATGCAAGATCTCACCTCGTGGGGTATCAATGATGCTAAGAAAGGTGAGGAATCAGCCCAGAACTACACAGGGGGAGCTGGTCAATGACCTGATGAGAGCTGGGACCACCGTTTCCAAGGCTACTATCAGTAATACACTAAGACATCATGGTTTAAAATCATGCATCGCACGGGAGGTTCCCCT
>OMNZ01090719.1:0-12220 GCA_900303255.1 Lesueurigobius sanzi | reverse complement strand
AGAGGGGAAGGAGAGAGAGAGAGAGAGAGAGAGAGGGGGGGGGGAAAGAGACAGACAGAGGGGAAGGAGAGAGAGGAAGGAGAGAGAGAGAAGAAGGAAAGAGAGAGAGAGAGGGGGGGAAGAGAGAGAGGAAGGAAAGAGACAGAGAGGGGAAGAGAGGGAGGAAGGAAAGAGACAGAGAGGGGAAGGATAGAGAGAGAAGAAGGAAAGAGGGAGAGAGAGAGGTGGAAGAGAGAGAGAGATGAACGAGAGATTTTAGTGCCCAATTTGGGTCCTGTGGGGTTTAACAGGTTAAGTTTACATACCCTTGCCTATATCTTTTGGGCATTGTTCATAGAATATGAATGATAACACAAAAAATGTTTGTTCCCACTCATGATTAGTGGTTGTGTGAATTTCGCCACAACTGTGTGAAATTGTAACTTCAATGAATTAGTAGCTCCTACAGAAACTTTCCAGTCTTGTACTTTACACTATTTTGAAGGTTGGTTCAGAGGGATTTTTCAGTGTGTAACTCCTGCATAATTTATTGAGTTTTGAACCCTAAAAGCGAGGCAAAATGTGATTTTTTTTGCACAGATTTATTCACTGACTGTAATATACAAAAAATATTGTTAATAAATCATACAATATGAATTCCGGATTTATTTTTTAGGTTCTGTCTCTCACAGGGGAATTGCACCAACAATGGAAATTTTAGACCTCTCCATGATTTCTAAGTGGGAGAACTTGCAAAATCACAGGGTGATCAAATACCTATTGGCCTCACTGTATATATATACAAACTTATCCGCATTTTGTGTGCTCCGCAATTGGCAAAATTACATTGTGCCGTTTTAAAATATGTCATTTATTATATGCTGAGGTGTAGAAAACCTAAATAAAGCACACTATAGCACCTTTGAGACTGCTTCACATACAGTAAATTGCCTACCTCCACTGTACCTCCTAGCCACCGGAGACCACAGACATTTTTTTCATGGCCAGTATTTGTTTTTTATATTCGCTACATGCAGGTGGCTCTGAGACAAACAATGAGCTATGTTTAGTGCTGCAGCTGCGGTGGAAACAGTGTGTTTGCTGTAGTGTGAATGATGTGACCTTGAGAGGCCCACACATATACAGGCTATAATGAAGTCTGACTATGGGCCACAGTAAACAGGTGCTGTGCATGCGCAACTAGTGCCCAGGGCTCAACAATACATGCACCACATGCAAACACTGTCAGCCATAAGAGGCCTTCATTACTGCGGCAGATTTTATTTATTTATTTTCTACAATTGTGTTTACAATTTAAAGTCTTCTGTAATGTACAGGTGTCAAAGGTTTTTCCTACAGAATAATATGTCCATTCATAGTAGTTAAATTCTGCGTGTTACACATGTATTCACCCTGTGGGATGGCCAGAAAGTCTCCAGCTCGTCATCTTCAAGTATATCATATTCATAAAAAAGCAAATAAATAAAAGTTGACTGTATCATACGCCCAAATGACCCAGGACTCCTGATATTGTCTGTTAAAATTAGCTGTCTTTTTCTCGGAGGTCCGGCTCCTCTTCTGGCTATATTAGTTGGCCTTTTCCTTTAGCAATAAAGCTCCCCAAAGACGTCTGTTTTTACCCATTTTCTCTAGCTTGTGCTTAGTTTTGACGTAGCTGATCAGGACTAGAGCACAGATATATATAGAACACAACTGGATACTCCAATGGATTTCGCAACGACTTTCTGTCAGGAAGCTTATTGGCGTCTAAATAGGGTCAGGCGAAAGTTAAAACGGAGTAATGGATGATTTTAGAGCCTGTAGCATGGGCCCGTAGTTGTTTTTCCTATCAAAGATTGCGCAAATCATACGTCCAAAATGGCAGCGCAAAGGATGTCACGTGATATTCGTAACGTCTCAGCAAATCCTCAATTGTGGCTTGTTGTTTGAACCTGAACCTTGGAGTGGATAACTTTGTTGCTGAGTGTTATCCGAACACGAGTATGTGAAACATGCTACTGTCAGTCGTTGTATCGGCCAGCGATGGTCCAGACAAGCGGCCTGAAGCTGCTTTCCTAATGCTGCAAAACGACGCATTCAGGCACAGCAGCTATGATTTGAAATCCTAAAAGCATATAATATTGTTTGGCATTCATGATTAGAAGCTGCTGCGAAGAACATCCGGTGATTAATGACCTCTCAGCCTATAAATAAACATTATGAACTTCAGGGTCGTGATTTGCGATGATAATTTGTTGCATCCCCTCTATCGAGAAAAAAGAAAAAGTTTTGCCAATGACTGCCTGTAAAAGCCCCACTTCCAAGTAGTTTTTGTCCAGCATAAACTAAATTAACCTTCTATCTAAAAAGGAACATTTTCGGTTCGGCCACAGTAATTCTTGATGTGCGTTTGGCGTAAAACATTTTTCATCCCGCTGCGTGCCTGCCTTGTTAATGGGCCACAAGGTTTCTGTGCTTTTGTCCGAGTCCATTAGAGCAGCGACTAAAGGAGAGCTCTGATCATCCCAGTTCTTTTACTAGTGTTGCATTATTACTGGACAAGCCTAGTTATTTTCAGTAAGTAATTATGAGGGATCGTTGAAAAAACCCACTTAAGATGGTTCCGTGTGCTCATTAAAAACAGCAGTGAGGCCAGTTCAGGAACTTTTATCAGTAGGATGAATGGAATAAAAATGGAATAAAAAAGACATAGTTGGTAGATATTTACTAACTATACACATAAGGTTGATGGTTTAATTCCCCAGGGAGACACTACAGGCAAAAGTCAATGTTTAAATTTTTAGATTTTGGGCCAGTTCGATCTCTTTATACAGGGGTAGGGAACCTGTGACCAGATGTGGCTCTTTTGATGACTACATCTGGCATTTCTTAACACAATGACAAATAGGGGTGTAACACGATGCTCACGAAGTTTTAGTTTATATTTTGTAAACACTGCAGCTCATTACTTGTATTTCATTAAAAAAAAAAAGCTAGACTTCTCCTGAACATGTAAAAAAAAAAGTAAGTCTCTAGCCCGTTCCTGTGCGAAGTTATGCAATTTTTAAGAAATAACCTAAGTAGGTATGACGAGCCACGCCAAAAACAAACATGGCTACCTCGAAGGACGTCGTATGCCACAATTTACTCTGTTTTACCTGAACTACCATCCATTTCTCATTTAAAAAAAAAAAAGTGGAAGTGCTTTGTGCATTTGTAGATGGAAAAGATGTTTGTGCTTTTCCTCCCGACTAGATTTCCTGCTGCGGGTGATAGGTCACATGACTTGCTACTATTATTGGCTAAAATCGCATTTAGGAAGGGGTGTACTAACTGGGCCTCTATCAGCTCAAAGTATTGTACTGATTGTCCCTCCTTTTCACAGACAGTTTGCACAGGAATCTTTCCAGATTGATAACGTGTAGAACTCAATTTAGAGCTACACATATCAATCTGGCTTCTGCCAGGTTAGGGCAGGGCCTGTTCAGTAGTTGGATGGGAGACCGCTGGGGAAATGCCAGGAAGCCTGGCTGTTACATTATAAAAGCTACAGAAGGTGTTCTGTTACTGGTAAAATCAATCAGGCTTTGACCAATTTTTAAATATCAATTAAATGAGGTGCATCAATACAGTGCTCATTATTGTTATTCATTCATTTTGAAATGTGTTATTGTATTTTCCTGTTTACAATAATAATATGCTTAGTTGAGTTTCACACCTCTGCTTTAAGGCCGTATTTTATGCTTAAGTGACTTCTTTCCGTGTTACAGTGTTGTTTCCTTTGTGTCTGTTTGCTTTCATTCGCATGTAATTCTGCTTATCAATTTTTCCTTTATTTAGTCGGATTCACTCACTTCTAGGCACCATCCTCTAGAAACACTAACTTTTATTGTAATTGAACATTAAGTAAGAAAAAAAAACAGCACACAAAGTACCAAGGCTACCCTGAATAATGCATAACACATAACCTAGGAACTCTCACTGACTGACGGCAGAGGATGCTAATTCACAGACTCTTGATTGACACAACCAAGTGCATCCTATCCTTTAATCAAGATTTAATGAAGCGAATTCTAATTACAACATGAATCTCTTTCAAAAAAACCTCTCCTCTCCCATCTCCTCTGCGCCGCTCTTGTTTAGCCATGCCTTCAAACACTCGCCTGATCTCTCAACTCCCTTTCAGCGAGAGCTGAGATTTCTAATTTGACAACATGGTTCCCCCTGCTCTCATGCCTTATACATGACAAAAAAAGAAAATCTTTTCAATTTGATGAATCATTTATCATCTTTGGCAGTGTGTTCACTTTGTTCCGTGGCTTGCAAGGTCCATCTAAAAAAAAAAAAGTCTACACTGCTAAAAAATGATATCTTGATGAGTTAAAGAGAGCCTAACGGGGCGTGCCAGAGGCTATCTCCACCCACACCCAACATTTTAAAATCGCAGTCAAAGGGGCGAGGCTGGAGGCTTTGGGGTGACGTGTGGGGGGTGAGTGCGTGGGCGGAGTCTGGGCTGGCGCAATAACAGCAAGTAAATATGGAGAAAATTTACATTCAGTGCAACTAATGCTAACAGATGGACTAAGTAGTTATCCATACAACAAAAAGCTATGCCATATATTCAAATTAAATGCTATGCTTATTAATTGCAAACCTGAAAATCGAAAAGTAGTATTTTCAACAAGTTTACACTACAATGTCACAGGACAGATTATCAGCAGTCCCTCCTCTCTTGGTTCTAAAGGTTAACATCTTGGCTTATTCACACCTACTGTATGCTGCTCGTTACATTCCTATTATTAGCTTTATTGGCTTTATTCTAAGGCTGTCCACGCTCATCTATTTCCCTGCTCTGGTTAGTGGCCCAGCTTCATTAGCATGACAGAGACATGGTTTCTGTTGTAGGATGTTGTTGTAGATTGGTGTTAGATTAAACCTAAGTCCTCCATTGCGGTTCATGGATGGATTCTCTTTTTTTTTAACAAACTCCGACTCCTCTCTCAAACCATCTTTTCTCTTCGGCTAAAATCCTAACCTCACTGTCCTCAAATGAGTGATTGGTGGCTTTGAGATGGAGATGCACAGCCGAATCAATTTAACTGCAAACTACTTCCTTTGGCAGATAATTTTACTTTGCAAGGCCAAAATGACTCGCAATACGGTCAAATATTATGACACTGCAGGTGAATAGGGGAAAAATCTAAATTGAGTGACATCAATTTGAAACTTTAGACGTGGATTACTGACATAAAGACGGGAGAGAAAATGTATTCTATGTACTTCATAGAAAAATACAGCATTTTATGTGTAAAAAATTGCCTATATTTTCAGTAACAAAATCTGAATAATGGATAGAGTCAGCTTTCATTGTATGGTTTTATACATTAGGTTATACACTAGTTATTTGTGAATAAATGTGTAAACATTCAAATTTCATCTTGTTTTTTGGAGTTCAGAAGGCAATAAATCAGGCTGGGAATTCAATATTGAAAAATCCCTCTGTACAAACATTCAAAATTCAAAATATTGAATCAGAATAGTCTTTATTGCAATTGTCAATGAAAGGTTTCACAGACTATTTATTATCTCCGGTGTACTTGTGCAACATGAAACATAAACTTGTAATATTGATAAATAATAAGCTATCAAAAAAATATGATTATAAAACTATAAGGGCATGCATAAAAATAGAATAAGACTATTAATTAATTGATTAATAATTAATCAACACAACACAAAGACAGCAGTGTAAATGGGTGGATTTACAGATGTACATTAGTATTGTTAAGTCCAAGAATGCAAAGTTTAGAGTCTGTAGGAGCTACTAAAGCGGAGATGTTATTGCAAGAGCGGGGGAAAAAATGCTTTTTGAGAAAGTGGCCTTCAAAGTTACAATTGTCTGTGTAAATCTCTGGAGAAACGTTGAATGAGTGCATTAACCAAACACCTTATTGTGAAGATTTGGCGATGTATTCAGTTCCAAGTGAAAGATTATGTTCGGCCCAAAATCAGATTGATCAGATTCATCACATTGTGTCTTGCCTTGCCTCATTTAGGATATCACTTTTTGCAGTGTATACTCCCCTGACATTGCCATAAGCCAAGTAGCCCTTGATTCATTAAGGCTGCTCATAAATTAGACAGCGGGAGAAGTCTCTTAACCATGTTTATTAAAGACTGACATGGCTTTCGCTGTAAATATTGCATGTGCGTGCCATATTATGTCCGCTTCAACATGCCATTAAAGGATGTGCGCTCGGAGGAGGGAGCTTTGGCAGCTAGTCACGCGTCCCTCTTGTGATTTAAATGTCGCATAATGCACGTGTGTGTTTGGCCTCTCTAAAGATTGTGTGAATTACTTTGACAGCCGATGAATAATTGAAGAGACGACGGCGTAAGAATGAAAAATGAAAGAACAGGCGGCTGGCGAAAGCGTTTGTCATTCATCATCGCGGTTTCGCGTTTAAGCAGAGACACGGCCGGTAGTGACAGCCGGAGTGGTCTTTAGTGTCCGCGCTGAGGTATGGGGTTTGTGAAGGGAGCGTTAAACTGCTCGGGTCAAGCGTGGCGCGTGGAAGGAACGTCCAGGGTATGTGGGGGCCAAATATTCTGAAAGCTGTTCATCTCACCAAGAAATTCACTTGTTAACAGCAGCGAGCAAAGGTGTAAGAGTGTAAAGCTTGCGTAAGAAAGAGTACAAAAGGGTACAGTCTGAAAAAATATACACTGCTACCAGAGAGTGTGAAGTTGCATCTTACATGGTTTATTGATTTTATTTTGGAGCCTATAACCAGGGCTGCCGTGGTAACCGCAAAGTTGTCATACCCCGCTATCGCACTGAGTAGTAAAAACAAGGGGTTTATTTTTGTTTTGGCATTTTGATACATTTTGAGAATTACTATGGGTGTGAATTATCATACAATATGTTTTTTTTTTTTGTAGATTCCGTCTCTCACAGAGGAATTGCACCAACGATGGGAATGTTAGACCCCTCCATGATTTCTAAGTGGGAGAACTTGCAAAATCACAGGGGGGTCAAATACTTATTGGCCTCACTGTATGGCATCTTTAGATACAGCTTTCCAGTGCCTTTCATCTGAGGATTTCCCACTAAAACCTACAATATATATTTTACTTTCACCCACAAAAACATTCAAAAGGTTGTCCAGATGTGTCTGTACAGTGACAGTGTTTAATATCCAGCTCCAGGCTGCCGGCCCTGCAGCTATACCAACTATCTCACCTTTCATGACTTGTTCTGCAGATGGGCGATCAGTGCTCTTTGACCAAGCACTGAATTATTAATCATATTGATCGGCCGGGCAGAGAAAGATAATGTTGACTGATTGAACTTCAAACAGCCATATCATTTTTACTGTAGCTTCAGGTCAGGAGAAAGGCAGCTGCAACATGAGAGATATTTAGTTACTTCAGGTCTCAAGTACAGCCTGGGCCCTCTCACACACATTTCATCTACATCACACACTGTTTTTGGGAAGCAGCCAGGAACTTCTCTTCACGTACACATCCTCGCAGTCTCAGTCTAGTTAGTGAGGCTTGAATCGTCAACTGGACTGGGTTGATTGAGTTGAGGGCGTTTCGCTTCTATCGACAGACGCTTCTTCTTAGCTCTAGCTTAGCCCGGTTTAGCTTAGCCCGGTTTATGGTCGAGCGGCCGGCCCCGCCCACCGTTATGCCGTGCTCCTGATGGGCGGTTGAGACTTTCACAGGTGACAGCTGCTGCTCGTTAGTTGCTGCTCTGGGCAGGTTCAAACATGTCATGATCAGAGGAGGTTTGAGTCCCGTAGGTGCAGGCTGTCGTTGTGTCCTTGGGCAAGACACTTCACCCCCCTTGCCTCCAGTGTCTGCGTACTCTGATGTATGGATGAGAGTGTGAATGGGTGAGTGGTTCCTTGATGTAAAGCGCTTTGAGTGCCTAAAGCAGGTAGAAAAGCGCTATATACACATATACACGCTATATAACAAAGTACCAATGGTGTTTCGCATGGATCAACCAATCATGTGAGTGACATTTGGTCTAAGTTTCTTTTCCATATCTGTATAGTTCCTGCAAGCTCACTGATTGGCTGCCAGGTATATTCAACGCAGAAGGGAGGAGTCGACGGACGACCATGAACCAGCCCTTAGAGGCCTTTAAATAAGGCTCAGGCCCCTCCCAGGAGGAGGGCACAGGACTCCCATACCCTACTGTTGTTAATATTTCACCTAACTACAGCAAGTCTACGCTTGGGGCTGTAGTTGTTTACAGTCTCACTCAATTAGCACCTATTTGTTTTATCCTGAGCCAGAGGCATTCACCTTAACAAAGGGCAGCTGTGACCTTGATCTCAATACATTAGACCATTATAAAGAGGTGAGTGCATGTCAAAATAAGACCATACATTTAAACCTGGCCTGTCAATCTCTCAGAAGTAGAGGAGGAACTTGAATATTTACTTTTGGACTTCTTTACAAAGCCTTTAAGAAACTTTAAGAAAGTCCAGAGTCTACTGCTCGAGTCTAGATCCACTGTTGTCAATAAAGGCGTTCCTGTATTGCATGACAAAGGGACTTGTTTTGATCCGGAAATCCCATCGTCACCAAAGGGATGTTGGGAGTATTGCAAAACCATACATTTAAAAGGCTAATTATTTGTTGCAATCCGGGATAATACAATTTAAATCTCCATCTCAGCCTTTCTGCCAATTGTGAGCCAGATTTATCTGCGTGTGGTAAAGCTGCATTATTCGCACCATTGTTTCCATGTGTCCATTGTCAATGTGTTTGTCGAGGCGAGGTGAAAGCTCTGGTTCTCATACTACGGAGTAGATCAATTGTTCATGGTAGTGGATCTAAAACAGTGGTTCTCAACTGGTGGATCGGGACCCAAAAGTGGGTCACGGAATCATTTTTGGGGTCGCAAGCCTTTCCTGGGGAACTTTTTTTTTTTCTCACAAAATGTATCTGCAGAAAACAATAGTTCTTTTTGTCTATTCTAACTGATTATTTTATGCGTATTATTCTTATTTGGATGGTAGCTTGTTATTCTGGATTGATGGTTGACAACCACTCTAGAGGACTACATACAGTAGGTTGTGTTCACATGATGGAACTCAATGTTTTAGCTCTGCTTCCTTTAACACAAAAACTTTATTGTGTTTTTTTTTATTTTTTTGCACTGATAGCTATTGGTTGTGTGAAGCCATTTATTGTGAAAAAACTGTGTTTACTCTTTTCAAATAATAATGATAATTGAAACTACCAAAATGACCCTGATCAAAAGTTTACATACTCCGTATTGTCCACTTTAGCATCAATGACATCTTGGAGTCTTTTGTGGTCGTTGTGGATGATCTCTAATGGCAAGTTTGCCCATTCATCTTGGCAGAAAGTCTCCAGTTCTTGTAAATTCCTGGCCTGTCTTGCATGGACTACACTACAGGAGATTGAGATGGCCACTCCAGAACCTTCACTTTATTCTGCTGTAGCCAGTGACAGGTCCATTTGGCCTTGTGTTTAGGATCATTACCATGTTGGAACATCCAAGTGCGACCCATGTGCAGCTTGATGAGTGCAAATTATCCTCCAGTATTCTTTGATAACATGATGCATTCATCCTCCCATCAAATTTGACCAGGTCCTGTGCCTTTTGTAGCTCACACATCCCCAGCGATCCACCTCCGTGTTTCACAGTTAGAATGGTGCACCTTTCATCATAGGCCTTGTTGACGCCTCTCCAAATGCAATGTCTATGGTCGTGGCCAAAAAGTTCAATTTTGGTCTCATTGCTTCAAATAACTTTGTTCCAGAACTGTTGAGGCTTGTCTTTGTGCTGTTTGGCATATGTGTCAGCTCATGGCAAAATGGGGCACAAGTCGATTTGGGGGCATTTTGAGTTCACATATTCTGAAAGCTTTCTTCTTGCAACTCGACCATGCAGCCCATTTCAAAATCTAAGCGAGGGTATATAAACTTATGAGCACAACTGTATAATATATTGTTTTCTGTTTTGTTGGGTCCTGGCCTTATTGGTGAAGTTGTTTTTCTGGCAAGATCAGTAAAAAAAAATGTTGAGGCTAATGTGCAGTAAACTCTGGACCATAAACTAAAGCTTCCGTGGAGCTATAGGTCCTATCTAAGCTCTTCAGCACATCAGCCGCTCCGCATTGAATACTTAAGCCCTTTTACTTTGCACCGCTGCTATGTGGTCACCACCTCATATTTCCAAATGAAGCCACTAAACCTGGAAGCGCTTCATGAAAAGATGCACTCTAACCGCATTACAGTGGAGTAAAGGGGCTTTTAGCTGTGGAAGATGCCATAAATGATAATAGGCACTGTATGCGGGATACGCCGGCTATTCATTCATTCACAGAGTTGTATATTCATGGAGATGGATAAATGCAGGCCCCACTATATGGTGCCAGGCTAAAAGCATTGTGTGGTGATGTTAGGTAAATGAGGATCGACCTGAAGCACAATGAAGCATAGACAGTACGGACAAATCAATAGCGCAGGAGCCTTTTCTTACAATTTGAAAATCCCAAATACTTTTGCTAATGCTTACAAGTCTTATTTTTGGCAGACCATGTGCATTTGTAGCTGCCATAGTAGTAGTCGTAGTCATAATAGTGGAAATAGCCATGGAATTTTAAATAACACTAGTTTTGTCACACTGCAGGTGCATAGGGGAAATTGATATCAATTTGAAACCTTTGCTGTGTGTTACTGATATATGAGTAATGAGTATATATAGTATAAAGATTTGCTCATTTATGTGTTTCAATGTTAAAGTGTATATGTTACGCAAGCAAACTGACCCAAACCTTGGGCTGCAGCTTTTGTGCTCCTTCTGGTACAAGAATTTCCTTCGGCATTGAAAAAGTTATATCCTATGGCCATACATCCTAAAAGCAAGAATGCAAGAAATGCTGTTTAAATCTTTATTTGAAACTTCAAGGTTGTTTAAAAGTCCAAAATGAAAGTAAAAGCAAATGAACTGTTATATGGCTCTTATGAATGCAGCCTAGTGGCAAAATCCTTTTAAAAGTTGTCTTTGCAAGGGCACAGGAAATTAATATCTTCCCTGTTTTTCTTTGAGTTCCCCTCCCAAACCTGGGATCCAAGCAGCACTCTCTCCGCTAAGTAGAATTTGAACTATGCATTATTTTGTGCTGCAAGTCACTAAAATCCAACACTAACACAATGATGAAACACAATTTAAGACCAATGTTCTCAAAATTGAATACTTTTTTGTTAAGTCTAATGCCTTTAACACGCGACTCTGCAGGTGAAGGGGGAAAGAATATAGATACAGGCGGCTTCTTTGGGAATGCCACAAACGGTCACATTGGAGGCTACAGTGAGGGCGAAAACAAAGCTCAGACATACAGCTACACTTTCAACAAACTGCTTTAACAAATTATGGATGTACTTTCTACCTAATGAAGATACAGATGCATGGAGTGAAACAAACGGGTTCAGCGGCCCAGTTCAACACAATGCTAAGGTTAGCTTCATGCTACATGCTATCGGCTAGCTTCGCGTGCCGGTGTACAGTGGAGATGCACTGACTTTACCACTGCGCATGCGTCCAGCAATAGTTTCTTGTTGAAAATCACTATTAACAGCGTTTAAACTTTGTATTACATAAATATACATGTGCGTAACCCTAAACCTAACCTTAACCATCAAAGTGGACACTTCTAACAAAAGTAAGCACCATCTTGAAGGCCAAATTAACCTCTTAAACCCCAACAGGCCCAATTTGGGTCCTGGGGAAGAAAAGAGACAGAGAGAGGGGAAGGAGAGATCGAGAAGAAGGAAAGGGATGGGAGGAAGGAGAGAGAGAGGAAAGAGAGAGAGGAAGGAAAGAGACAGAGAAAGGGGAAGGAGAACGAGAGGAAAGAGAGAGGAAGGAAAGAGACAGAGAAAGGGGAAGGAGAGAGAGAGGAAAGAGAGAGGAAGGAAAGAGACAGAGAAAGGGGAAGGAGAGAGAGAGGAAAGAGAGAGAGGAAGGAAAGCGACAGAGAAAGGGGAAGGAGAGAGGAAGGAGAGAGATTTTAGTGCCCAATTTGGGTCCTATAGGGTTTAAGAGGTTAATTTGGCCTTCAAGATGGTGCTTACTTTTGTTAGAAGTGTTCACTTTGATTAATTTGCAACTGAATGGACTGTCAACCAAAACAGCTTTAACCTCTTATACTCTACAGGGCCCAAATTTGGCACGCTGGGGTTTAAGGGG
>OMNZ01090718.1:13713-24144 GCA_900303255.1 Lesueurigobius sanzi | reverse complement strand
GATGGGCCCGGGGATATTTAGTGCCGACAGCACATACCATAGGACCATAATTAAATGTCTTTATTATTACTGCCATGGTAGGAGCGACGAATATACTGCTGTAGTTTGTAAAGCTAATATGCATTGGGCACCTCTATTTTATGTGTTTAGTCATTTAATATGGACTTATAACGTGAGTGAAGTGATCAAGTGACAGCGTAGACCAGTCCTTTTTTTTTTTTTTTACATAATTGACCCACGCATATACACAGGTGCAATGTGCACTTGGCTTATTGGTCTTTGGTAAACCTAAAAAAGGAGCATGTGTCGCGTAAACTTAGGTGATTACAGCCGAAAACAAAGCAAAGCACTTTGCTCCAGCCGCCTCCTCGAGCACGTGGTTGTTTGTTTGTATCCGAAACGGGTGCGAGACTTTCCAGCCCTATACCTGATTCTTTCCTAGTAGTGGAATGAAATTATTTTTTTTCCTCCTTTAGTATATATTGCAAACTCAAACATTTATGGAAATAATACTGCGCATCTAAATATAAAGCATTCATTGTCAATTTCATGGTTTGCAGGATAGTTTTCTAGCATTTCTGTGAATATGACCCTAAAAAGTGACCCCGCCAATTGTGAAATGTGCTTTAAGAAGAAACAGATTTTAGAAATGTTTGGGAAAGTTAGGAATGTGTTTAGACCACAACTATCAATTCATTTTACTCGCTCCATCTACCATTATGTGTAATTTTGTATTGAAATAGCTAAATATACCACACAGGACTAAACCAGTTCTAAACCAACTCTAAACCAGGGCAAAACCAGGAATAATGGATAATAATAGATCATTTATGATACAATTTGATCATGTAACCGCAGCCGGTCACTCCAGAGGCTGTTCCAAATGAGCTCAGATGTAGCGGGGGCAGGACACAGGTCTGCTTTCCCAAGGAAGACAACAGAGTTGTCTAGAGTGGTCTGGAGGAAGGATCCCAGCAACTGAGAAACACCCAGTGGATGGATTTTTGTTGTTGTTGTCCTTAAAATAGCTGTATTCAAAGTTCTACATGCCATTGATCTGAAACACAGGAGACACTAACAGGCACCCTACTGATTTTAGGCAGTTGCATGACTGATACAAGGTGTACCTGAGTTAGACCTGACCTCCTGAGGACAGTAGCAGGGTGTGAACAGACTTACCAATTATTACAGAATAATGAGCATTCATATGGGCCATACTGACAGCTAACACATTAGATATGCTGGCTCTGTAACACCTGTGGAAGTCAGATATGTTGAGAATAGACTTCTGACAAGACATCAAGAGAAAATATCACTTTGCATGCAATTAATGGACTTGATGGCTTTTAACGAATCCACAACAAAATGTAGAGGAAGGGAATAATAATAATGATCACGGGTCTATGTTTCTACTAACCAGGTTTGGTCATATTTTGCTAACTATGGGCTGTTTCATAGCTGCAGCTGTTGATACCTTTCATTGTGGACAGTTTCTGTACTGTTGTTCAGTGTAAACAGCAGTATAGATATATAAATAGCTTAAAATGTCAGAGAAGCTGAATCGCTCCATCATTTATGCATTTAATGATATCAAGCTGTTGCGTGGTTTAGCTTATAGAGCTTGTAATATGGAGCTTTCAGCGCCGGAGAACACAATTGACAAACACCGCCATATACTGTATATACCACTGCATGATAACTACCTGGATTCAATTAGAAAATACACAAACAGCCACAGATAAAAGTCGGGAAAAATTCAGCTGAAGCTTTGATTATGGCACGCAAGCTTCTGCGTGAAATAAATCTCACAAGATTTATTTCCATTCAGTTTTGCATAAATTCTTCACCATGATCTGGTATTGTGGACCATGCAGCAAAGCCTTCTCAAAGATCCTCAACAGGTCTGGACTCTGTGGTACCCAGGCCACATGGGAATGTGTCAATTGAATGAATCACTTTTTTCACAAACTTGAATCTGATGAATCTTGGTATTATCTTGGAATGGCAGAAATAATCCATATTAGGGATTAGCCGTGTCTACGATACATAGTTCAAGAAAACATGATCGACAGTGAGTTACAGCTGGATAGTCAAAGGCTATATATTAAAAAAAAACAGTATGTTGGAAGAAACATCTGCTCTCATTAAGGAGGAGCTTTTTATCTCAGAGCTAAACAGTCTTACTAATCTTATCACGATTTTCTTTAGTTTGGTGTTGTAGTGGTTTAGTCTTGGTTAAGACCTGATTTAGTCCAAGTTTCAGTCCAGAGTTTTGACATGTTTCCCTCATGGTTTAGTCCTGGTTTAATCCAGTCTGTGATATTGTCCAGGTTTAGTCCCGATTCAGACCCGGTTTTATCTTGGTTTATTTCTGATTGAGTCCTTGGGTTTAGTCCATTGTAATCATTTTTGATCATTCTGTCTCTGATTTAGTCTTTTTTAGTTTGGTCCTGGTTTAGACCTTGATTTCAGTCTCTGCTTTAGTCCGGTTTACTTCTTAGTTTAGTCCCGGTTTAGTCCAGATTAAGTCTGTGATATTGTCCGATTTTATACTTGGTTTAGACCTAGTTTTCTCCTGGTTTAGTTCTGGTTTAATCATAAAAACCACTGAATCACGATATGACGATGTTCCCAAAAAGCAGATCGTCGTGGACATCAGATCACGATTAGATTTTTATCGTTGTTTCGCCCAGCCCTAAGCACAGTTGTGTAACAAGTTCATTTTCCAGAGGAGTAACAAGGAAACTTAACTAAATAGTAATGTTTTTCCATATTCCCCTGCAGTGTCTCACCTTAAAGAGAGAGGGAAAATTTGTCATTAAACTAACAAACTAATGCATGTTTTCAAGACATTTTCTGAGAAGTATTCATGCAAGTCTATTGCAGACTCTCCTGCAGAGATAATCTGGTGTTGTTTGAATAGGCTGTTTGGAGTCTAACTGGCCGGTTGTTGATCAAATTGCCGGTGCTCCCATGAAGTCACTTGAGAGCGTCTCTGCAAAGCTCTTTATTTCCCGTCTCACGGTGAGCAGAAATATTGATTGGAAAAGCTGTCTTCATGCTGCTTTGATGTCTTCGCATAACACTGTGTCCTGCAGGACATCTTTGTCTCCTGTCCGCTCTCGTCCTCTCCACTGAGCTTACGCTTTGATTTCATAACAGTGTTTATTAAAACCGCCAACCTTCCAGTGGTGGGACGATCCGTTCTGAGCCATTTTGATCATTTGAACAATTGGTCACAGTTCAACAGATGTATTAGAGGAAGAAAAAGCCAATCCTTTAGAGGAAAGAATGTATGCATAGATCACTATACTTATTGGGGCGACAGTGGTGCAGAGCGGGTCGTCTCATGGTCGGAGGTTCGAATCCCGGCTCCTGCAGGTGCAGACTGTCGTTGTGACCTTGGGCAAGACACTTTTCCCCACTGCCCGTATGAATGTGGTGTGAGAGTGATAGGTTGGTGGTGGTCGGAGGGGCCGATGGCGCAGACTGGCAGCCTCGCTTCCATCAGTCTCAGTCAAGTATGGAGTGAATGAATAATGACGACGCTTAGCGCTTTGAGAAACTTGTGACACAGGCTTGTAAAGCGCATTACAAATGTTTACACATTACATTATTATTACTTAGTACTATCCTGTATCCACCTGCTTATTATCAGAAGTCATATTAAGGTTATGGTTTCCACCAGGGCTATTCAGTTATATTTTTCCTGGGCCAGATTTTTCAAGAATTCTGTCACTTTAGTTAGTTTTTAGCAGGTGCAGAGTCGATTCAGTTCCTGTGGATGTTAGCGGTCGCAACGGTAGCATTGGTGGGTACGTTGTGATTCGCCAAAGGGCCAGACCAGGCCCAATTAAAATAGGCCTGGTTAACACTTTATTGTTCTTGTACAGACATTGAACACTTAATAATCCCCTTTTGGGAAGATACTGCAGAAAATGAAAGTCCCAAAACAGATTTTTTTTTAAAAGTGAAAGCAAGACTTCCCCAACTAACAAAAAAATATACTCACAGATCACATGAACAAGTAATTTGTGTTCTTCACCTGTATTCAAAATGCTCAGGCTCATCGGTGTGTGTAGTGAAGTGTGGCAGCGCGGCGGCAGTAGTTAGGATGACACAGCTGGTGGTGCTTGTTTGTGAAATGAGGAGGGCTGCAGTGGTAATCACGGCTGGCCAACAAAACCTAATCTCAGAGCGTGTCATAAAACAAGCCGCGCTGTCACCAGAGCTATCCACACCAAGGCCAGTGGGATCATCCCGGGTATCATCAGCCTGCATCTGATTCACACTCATACGCGGCCATAAATTTAAACGTAATGTTTACTCCCTGCACCGCTTCAAGTCTGGGGGGTGAAAGAAGTTTCAAAGTAATTACCGGTGCCTATAGTGTTAGATACTTAAACATATTTTTATAAATGAGAGAAGTTGAGGTCAGCACAAAATGCTCAGATAGTGATTGGATTAGGTTTATGGCTCTTGTGCAGTGGTTCACAAACTTTCCACACCAACTGCAATTGAAATCTAACCTTGCATGTACCTGGCCTGGATAGAGGTCAAATCTGGTCGAAATGGTCTGTGCATCTTCATCTGGAAGTCAGTAACTACTCTTTTGATGATAGAGCGGGCAAGATTTTAGGTAGAGAGAAGAGCATTGAGCAATTTTTGTCAAAAAGCAGTCTCTTTTGTCACTCAACAGAAGTGGGGGTTTGACACATGCATTGTCACCTTTATATAATCGGTCTGTGTAAGTTCTTAGTCGTACAGGTGTTGTCCATCGTCGGCAAAGATTCTTCAGTCTTCATCTGTACTCTGTAGTTGAAGTGTAGGACGTTTCTCTCTTCATCCAAAGAACTTCGTCAGCGTTGAGCAGAATTAGCCCATAGGTCATGGGTCGCTCCTGGGACTTAGAGGTTAACTTCTCCTACTCAATTCTGCTCAGTGCTGACGAAGTTCTTTGGATGAAGAGTGAAACCACCTACACTTCAACTACAGAGTACAGATGAAGACTGAAGAATCTTTGTCTACGACCTTTATATAATGACCTCCTGAGATCAAGAGAACAGCAGCCTTTTGTTGTTGTTGTGAATGGGTCTTCCGTCCCAGTCTAAAGCAGAGAATTTACAGAACTACAGTAGGTGGATGAAGGCAGTCCTCCTCTAAAACAGATCTTGAACTTGTGGCTACCTGTCACACTTTCTGACCAGAAAAGCGAAGAAGAAAAGCTTCTTACTGATCACCTGTAAGTAATTTGTGTTCTTCACCTGTCTGTCTGAAGAAGGGCCAAGCCCGAAACACCACTGCTGGTGTAAGTAATAAAGAAAATTCTAGGGAGCTATACTGAGTTGTGCAGATTTTTATTCTCGTTTTGTTCTTCACCTGCACTCACAGAAAGGTACGTCCTCAATCAAATCATTCCAGCTGAAGTTACACAGCAATGGCGTCTTCCTTAAGTAAGAAGAAATCAATGAAAACTGGGTTAAAAGTCATTCATTTAACTGTGCCAAAACCTTAAATGTCACGAAAAAGTACTAAAATGGATTGCATGTGGCATTAAATCTCTTTGTAAATAATGAGATTGCTCGACACAAAAATGATGCTCCAAAACATATTCAACTGCAGTACCCTGGCAATGAAACTTTGAATCTCAGAGGGACGTTCCTGAAGGTTAAATTCCTAAACACTTTGGCAGTGTGTATTCATTATCTTTTTAGCCGTAGACCTAAATTCTTTAATGGTCCACTAAATTCTGCCGACCGTCTCTTCGCTTTCAGCATATCAACCAACAGCAGCCTTCATTTATATACAGTCATTCCCCATGATCGGTGCTAGGGCTGTGATAAAATATTGATTTACCAAACGCACTGTGTTGTGATATTTTGCGGCGCCACACTGACCTTTGATGGTGTCATGCATATTAATTAACCTCATGAATATTAATGAGGCTGCAGTGCTCCATTTCTTTCAATAGAGGGTCGACTATGGCCAAGAATACAGTCAGGACAGTAGAGGGCAGCACTTGGACCGAACACTGTCACCCAAATAGATTACTGTCAATGATAGTGTTTATAATTATGAATAAGATTAACTTGTGGGACTGTAGGTGGTTTCTTGTGGATTTTAAATGTAAATGAAGTTATCTGTCTGGAGTTCAGCTTCCCGATGGCCCTGTGTACGAAACTGTTCCTCAGTCGACTGGAACTGACCCGTAGATTCCGCAGTCTCCTCCCTGAAGGCAGCACCCTGAAGAGACTGTGTGATGGGTGCGGAAGGTCCCTGGCGATTTTGATGGCTTTGCGGGTGAGACGGGTGGAGTACATGTCCTTAATAGTAAGTAAGTAAGTAAATTTTATTTATATAGCACCTTTCACAGACAGAAGTCACAAAGTGCTTCACAACACAATTAAAATACATACACAAAAATACAAATATAAAAGACAGAATAACAAGGCCAAGACAACACAAAATCAAAGACAGCCCAAAAGGAAACTAAGCAAAAGCTTGGGCAAAAAGAAAAGTCTTCAGATCGCTTTTAAAAGTCTCAACAGAATCAATGGATCGCAGAGAGAGCGGAAGATCATTCCAAAGCCTGGGAGCAACAGCCTGGAAGGATCGGTCTCCTCTGGTCCGAAAACGAGTGCGTGGAACCATAAGCAGATTCTGGTCCACAATAGAGCTCGAACGATGCGCTGGAGGCTCCTTCGACATGTATCCGATCATCCCTCAAACTCCTTTTTTCTTCTTCTTCCCCTACCCGTCTCTTGACCTCTGACCCACGACCCACAGGAAATGACCGCCTGAGTACCATCGGCACTGTTTCGTGATCCTATTATGTCATGTCTGAATGATCTGTACGAATCTTTTCATGAAGAAAGAGTGGCGCATGACAAATGGGTGCTCTCTCATCTGAATGAATTTCTCCTCTGTGAGATCAATGAAGTATATTCAACTCATATCGAATCCTGATTTACCAAGAGGCTCCCACCCCTAGTTTGTACGTTATCAATCTATTAAGAAACCCGCTCCTAATCCTTTTGTATGGTTATTTATACCGCTGCTATGTCAGTGCGCCCTTGTCTCCAGGACGACTGCAAACCAAATAAGTTGTCGCTGCCTTATGCTATCTGGCTCTGGGCGCTTCACTACATCCTTCTTCATCCTCCACATCCACGGTCTGTCAGGAAAAGAAGACACAGCAAAGAGCCTGATGGGAATTTGACCTTTCCACTCGAGTCCCAAGATAGATACTGTAGATGTGGAAGGGAAGAGTCAGGCAGCTAAACAGCCTCCACTGCCAACCGACAACAATAGTGAAGAAATGTACAGTTGTGCTCAAAAGTTTACATACCCTGCAGAATGTCTGCATTTCATAGAATAAAAACTCATGGTTAGTGGGTGCATGTGAAGCTATTTATTGCCAAAAAATCTGTTTGTTTTGTTATGCATATTGTGCATCTTGAAACAAACATCCATTTCTTCCAGTTCAATTTTGTCAGAGAGTCCTGTATTTCAGCTGAAGTGAGTTTTTCTTTGCTCCTGAACAATTTTCCTGGCAGATGTTGAAGGTCATGTAATCATTAGATCAGGGACATTTGAGTAGTTTCTGTTTCATTATGATTTCAAAAGAGTAAATAAATGGCTTCGCACAACCACTAACCATGAGTGAAAAAATATATTTTTGTGTTATGATTCATATTCTATGAAAAATGGGCAAAAGATGAATAGGGTATGTAAATGAACACAACTGTATATAGATATATATTTATTTTTTTAACCAATATGCTGTCTAAAAATATCTAAAACTACATATGCACAGTTGTCAATGAAGCCTGAAAGACTGCTCGTAGCATATCATTTCATACATACAGTACCTGCTGTGACCCTGTAGTGATGTGATGATACAAAAAATACAAGCTCGATTTTGACACTAAGGTGTACAATTGATGCCGATTTGGATATCACAGCGAACAAAAGTAAACTTTCCACTTCTTCAACTTCAAATTACCATTTGGTACATTGTGTCACAGGGCCCTCCTGGGGGAGAATTGGTGTACACTCTTGTCTTGTTTACCACCTCCACAGTATTATCCAACGCAAAAGCTTCAACACACAATATTAATAGTTTATTTGATTATATAGAGTTCGGGAATGTGATGTCATATCGCAAAGCATTATGGGATTTGCAGCAGTTTTTTTCCACAATAAACTAATGGAGGTTTTAAAAGGTAAAATATTGGAGTCATCATTCAAATAAAAGCATTCTGACACTACAGTGAGTTAGATGTATTTACCAGCAGTGACTCACCGTATTTTCCGGACTATAAGCCACACTTTTTCTCATAGTTTGGCTGGTCTCACGATTTATACTCAGGTGCAACCTATATATTAAAAAATATGTGTTTTTCTTTTTCATTATGCATTTTTTGGCTGGTGCGGCTTATACTCCAGTGCGAATTATAGTCCGGATCATGTAGAATTTTTATCGATTGAGTTTTGTTGGCATTACTGTGATAGTGACCCTGAAAGTTGTTAAACACGCTTACAAACTCATCCATTTGAAGAATTGGGATGTAATGTTTTGTCGGTATTTTCAGTTTAGAGTGACCAGACGTCCCCGTTTACCTGGGAGAGTCCCGGTTTTGAGCCATCTGTCCCATTTCCCCGTGGAGTTCCGCAAAAAAGGACTCGTCCCAGTTTTACACCTCTGTCCTGGTTTATATTTGACCTTTATTTATCCAGGAAAGTCCCACTGATATTAATAATGTGTTTTTCAGGGGGGTCCTGGCCCTAGAGGGGATCGTATTGTACATGTTTTTAGAGGTAGGGGAAATCCAGAGGGAGCACCGAGAGGAAACCTACGCAGACAGGCGGAGAACATGGAAACTCCACATAGGAAGACCCTGAACAGCCTGGGAATCGAACCCTAGTTACAACATCACATTAACCCAAAACTGAGGCCCGTCAACTCGCTGATTTAAATCAAAGTCATTTCCATTCCCTTTATCTTCCCCCTCATGTTCTGACAAAAGAAACATTAGAACCATGACATTTTCCTTAATCTATTCAATTCTTCTACATGTTTGAGGCTGACTTATCGATAACCTTTAGAATAATATTTTCATTGCCTCTGCCTTCACAATCACACTACAACACCCACCGATCCTTCTCCAACTCGCGAGCCATCCTCCCTTCATCTCCCTCTGTCTGTAAAGTCAAGCGTTTCAACTGGCCCGATGGGAATTTGACCTTTTACACCCCGGACTCCCGAGACAGAGCCGCCGACGTTGAAAGCAAAGGAAGCAAGATGGAGACAGGCAGCCAGTTTAGACCACGCTAGCATCCAGTGGTGCATCTGCAGGGAATCCACTGTTTGTTCCATCAGTCTCATCCCATGGCACATCCAATTCCTGGCGGGAATTAACCTCCTCGATAAGAAAGTCGCATCAAAACCAAGCGGCGACGGATAGCATTCATTTATCCCGAGTCTTTTGTTTTGCAGGTTTTTTTTCCAGCCGCCATCTGGAAAATGTCATAGCAACCTTATCACAAAAGTCACAGGCGCTATTGTGGGCGTCTGACAGCACGGAGACTGTCGGGGAGAATAATTTGACGCGTCGGCCGGTGTACGATCCAATCAGGCTGGTGGCATTTTGTAGCGAGTTAGCGCTAACAAGCTGCAGGCGCTAATGGAAGTGGGCTATAGACCAGGGAGCATTGATTGTTGTTATGCCGGTTTTTCATGCAATTTTTCAGCTTACTTTGTCAATACACTGTAAGCAGGAAAGGAAGTTGGAAGTTGGGTTTGGGGAGTGGGAATCAAAAAAGAGAAGTCCAATGTATTGATTTGAGAAAAGATGTATTTATGCTCATGTTGCACAGGCAAAAATCACTTTTATTTGGTTCATTAAATTGACTTTTGATAGTACTTTAGTCCAAGTTTTTGCTCGAAAAGTGTTTTATTACTATCACTATATAGACCAGGGGTAGGCAACGTCCAGCCCTCGAGTATTAAATCTGAAAAACCAAAAAGATGATTTTGGGAAATATTACTGCACAAATCAACAACATACCTGTTAAAGTATACGAAGTGAGTAAGAAAATATTGTCAAATAACCAGGCAAAACACTCCACAGTAATAAACGAATCTAAAAATCAGAAAAAGTTTCTTGAAATAGTAGTTTAGCTTGATTTGTGCATGTATTTTTGCACTTGGAACTTGGAAAATATGTCTTATTGCATCTAAAATAAGATCCAATTTCTTATTCACCTTTATTTTATTTATTTTATTTATGTTTGACAGGTGTGCTTCATGAGCTCATGTTACACACCACAACATTTTAGCCAAGGCTAATTCTCAATGTCAGTCTCTGGTTGGGCCTTTACAGTAAAAAACAAAGCAAAACAAACATCATAAAGTTAAAACAGACAATA
>OMNZ01090718.1:0-12924 GCA_900303255.1 Lesueurigobius sanzi | reverse complement strand
ATAAGTGATAAACCGTGCAAGAATCACCTACTACAGCAATAAAACTGTTAGGTTTGTTTTCATACATGGGTTTGGTAGTTCAGTCGGCTGCACCATGACTACAAACCTCACCACCAAAGCCGTCCCAAGAACAAATCGAAATCACCCAGGGGACAATTCCCACCCAGACTCCTCACCATCAAAAACAACATCCCACACCTTCCTCAACACGCCCCACGCTCCCCCAAAGCAATAAAACTGTTTATCACAGGTGAGAGCGTTGTTCTACAGTTGGCTCTGAATGATACAGGGTTATTTCACACTTTACACACTTCATGTTAATGGGATGACATCATCAAGTGCAGGTTTTCCCAAATGAAGGTCCTACATCAGGGGCGGGCAACGTCAGGCCCGAGGGGTAAATCCAGCCCTCCAGCATGTATCCTCTGGCCCCTCAGAATGTTTGAGAATTTTGACTCCTTTAAAATACTCCAAAAATGCAGAAAATATGACCAATTCCAAGGGGTGGACTGTCAGAACCCCCTTGTTCAGTAAATATGCCAATCAAATACCACCATTTGGACAAAACATTGATGAAAGTGTGGTCAAAATGGGAAAGCTCGGCCCCGTCTTGTGGCTAGAAAGAATCCTACATGTTCTAGGTGGTGGAAATAATTGACTGAGCAAAATTCCAGACCTCATGACCTCTTCAAAAAGAAAGTAGGCGTGGCTAACTAAAGTTGAGATACTAAACATCTTGGTACAAACACTGCTACGTAAAAAGTGTCCTAAACACCATTCAGATATGCCTCCTTACCTTATCTCCACCGCTGCAGGGAATCCACTATCTAAGTCCCCTCTTGTTTAAATAATATTATCATATATTGATTCACACTGTGGCCTATTAAGCCTTCCCTTACCCTTTTCCAGTACTGTACTGAAACACCACAATGACATTTCAATTCCAGAAAATCTCTATTTAAACCCAAAGCGCCTTCAGAAGACAGTGTGGCTATTCCAGCAAACGCAACATGCCATGCTCTCGCAGACAAGCAATTAGTCCACAAAGGGCAGACAATTACAGAGCCTACAGCCGGTCTTCAAAGCGTGGTTACAAAGTCCGCTTCTTAGAGCCTCCTTTTCCTGCAGCTTTTTGATTATTACTTTTTTATTGCTTAAATTGTGGATTGCTGGATGCTCATGACCCAATAAGATCTATTTAACGGCTTTTTCTCATGAACAATTTCGTACATACTGTATCTCATTTGTGAGATCTCATCCAATTTCTCTGGGTTTAGCTTGTATGTTTCTATATGTTTTAAGCAATGACAACATAAAGTGCTAATCAATTAAACACGAGAGACATTACAGCAGAGCAAGCGACATGAGTGAAAGGTTTTGTACTCAAATGTGTGCTTTATGTAATCAGGAAGACCAAACTTCAGACTATTCAGAAGCTCATTTTCAGAGGAGTCCTGAATCAAGAGGTACATGGTACATACATGGTTTTAGTGGCAGGAGAAACTGGAAACCACAAACATAGGCACTCCACACAGAAAGTCCCCGCCACAGACTCTTTTCTCCCAGTGGTCACTTCTCCGAAAATGTGAGTAGTCAGCTTTGTTTAATAGGTTAGGGACATTACTATATATTTTTTTAATTTAAGCTAACAAATGCTCAGTCAGAACAGGTGGGATATTAGTGACCGAAGACAAGTCAGAAGTGTCAGCCATGATTGTGATAAGGTCAAAGATCAATGAGAGGGAAAACCTTTAAGCACAAGAGAGGCCATATCAGGGCCTATCAATCTCGAGTATGGGTCCCAGGTAGAATGAAATGCATCAGAAGAATCGACCACACATGTCTGTTATTGAACTGTGCCATGATTTTTTGGTGGGAGCAGTGGCTTTGATCCAAAAATGCCAAACGTTCTTTCTAGCAGTGAAAGTGAACAGATTAAACAGTCGCTTGGATGGAATACGAGGGTCCCGTGGGACAAGGCAGAGGGCTGAACCTTAAGATAGATGCCAAGCGCCATTTTTTAAATAACACATACTGGTGTTCAGGAGTTTTGCTAGGGATCATTTTTCTCAGTCATTTTCAAGGACACGGTTGTAAAAAAATCTGTTGTGAGCTACAGTGGTATGAAAAAGTTTGGGAACCCCTGTAAAAACAGCCTCTAAACGCTTCCTATAGCTTCCAATTAGGGTCTGGATTCTGGTGGAAGGTATTTAGGACCATTCTTCTTTACAGATCAGCTCCAGTTCAGTCAGGTTTGATGGTTTCTGAGCATGGACCACCTGCTTTAAATCACACCACAAATTTTCAATAATAATTTTCAACAATATCCTGGGGACTGAGATGGCCATTCCAGAACGTTGTACTTGTTCCTCTGCATGAATGCCTTAGTAGATTTTGAGCAGTGTTTAGGGTCGTTGCCTGTCTTGAAAGATCCAGCCCCGGCGCAACTTCAACTTTGTCACTGATTCCTGGACATTGTTCTCCAGAATCTGCTGATATTGAGTGGAATCCATGGGCCCCTCAACTTTAACAAGATTCCCAGTCCCTGCACTGGCCACACAGCCCCACAGCATGATCGAACCACCACCAAATTTTACTGTAGGTAGCAAGTGCTTTTCTTGGAATGCTGTGTTCTTTTTCTGCCACATACACATTTACATACACTTTCTCATGATTGGATTCATCTGTGTATGGAGGTCAAGGGTCACTGAGGTTACCAAACCAATTTTGAGTTCCAATAATTAGTGCTAAAGGTATTAAAATCAATAAAATGCAAGGGTGCCTAAATTTATGCACATGCCTATTTTTGTTAAAATAATTCTTGCACACTTTCTGTAAATCATATAAACTTTATTTCACTTCTCAAATATCTCTGTGTTTGTCTCCTATATGATATTTAACTGGAATTTTTTATCCAAACAACCAATGATTTATAAAGGAAAATCATGAAAATTTACAGGGGTGCCCAAACTTTTTCATACCACTGCATTTTTATCCTTTATTAATTAATCTCTCATTATATACCTAGTATTATGTGTCTAAGAAACCACAGATTACAGGATAAATGGATGCAAATCTAAATCTATACGTGAGCAGTATCATGGAACATGAATTTGGAAACTATGATGATAATGGCTTGATCTTCAATCCTTCAAAATGAAGGACAGCCTTCAAAATTTTTGGTCAGGCCTCAAAATCATTCTG
This sequence comes from Lesueurigobius sanzi, assembly GCA_900303255.1. Classification (NCBI taxonomy): domain Eukaryota; kingdom Metazoa; phylum Chordata; class Actinopteri; order Gobiiformes; family Gobiidae; genus Lesueurigobius; species Lesueurigobius sanzi. The sequence goes on along the minus strand of OMNZ01090718.1, from coordinate 9,720 downwards.
TCATTGACAGTTAATGCAACCTCTGCTAGTGTTGTATATCACTGGGCATAACCAAGGGATCTTGGCTCATCTTCACAGGAACAGTTTAAGGAATTGACCATATTTTTAGTGTTTTTTACATTTTTCACTTTGATGTGTGCATGAGTCTTTGTAGTGTCACTGGATTTGAGGACGTTTTCCTTCTATCTGTAGGAGTTTCTTCTTAGCTGTGGTCAGAAAGTGTGACAATCTAGCAATTACGGCACGGTAGCACAGTGGTTAGCGCTTGTGCTTCACAGCTAGAAGGTCCTGGGTTTGATTATCGGGCCGGGACGGGGCCTTTCTGTGTGGAGTTTGCATGTTCTCGGATGCAAACTAGCCCAAGGCTACAATCTGTCAATATGTTTACATGCATGGTTCTCATGTGTGTTCATTAACATGCACTGTCCCAACCAAAATAAACAATAAAATATATAAATATAAACAATTAAAATAACTACACTACGATGAAGAATTGTTGTATGCAACTATATTTCTCAGAATCCTCTTGGGGGTTCAGATGATCTCTGCTGGATGGATTTGGCTCATGGCCAGACATCCTCTAACAGTGGCCTATAATTTTCAAAATTGTCCTTTATATCCTTGTCTGAAACCAACCTGAATGCACAATATGTTTCATTTCTGCACGTCCGTCTCCCGTTTCTTCGGCATTGTCCACACTCCGATATATTGTGTGTCACATGGAGTAATACATGAAGTCATTCTGTGTTCTGAGTCCTAACAGTTTCGTCAAACTTGCTCTGATCCTGTCGGTGGCGAAAATCTCTTCCTTGCACATTAGCATGGTATTGCTGCTAGCCATCATTGTTTTATATAATTTTGCCCTCTGCTGGCGTTTGGTATAAACGCATTTAATAACATTTTAGTCCTAAGCGTTGTTTGAAAAGCCTAATAATAATAATAATAAAAAAAAACATTATGTAGAATCTTTAAAAACGTGATTACATAAATGAGACAGTGTTTTGAGCTCTGTGAAATTAACAGATCCCAACATTTGGATCAGACTTTTTTTTTTCATGACCGCTGGTTTCTCTTCGTGACCTTGCTTCAAAGGAAGCGCAGAGAGGAAATTCTGCTGGGTAAACAGGAGAGTTGACATGCCCCCGCTCTCCACTCCCCCGGATAGCTGTTTGTTAGCTTGTGAGGAAGCAGCTGGTACACGTCAGCCTGAGTCTCCGCTGTGCGAAAGGCCAGAGAAGACGTCAGAGTGCGAGCCAAAACAGGCTAAGGACAAATGTTACGTGTGAATACAAAAATACTCAAAACTGAGAAGAAAAAGCAAAGGTCTAGTGATGTTTTGAGGCTAAAAAGTCTTAATTCTTAGTTATTTTTTTTTTTTTTTTTATCCAGTTCCGAAAACTAAATGTGTTTTTTTCAATTGTTTAGACTAGTGGTTCTCAAAAGATTTTGTTAAAATGTACAACTTGAAATACAAATGTATCTCTTACATTCATTGCCATTTGTATTTTACATGCAAATTTGAGCTGCAACAAAACAAACTTTTTTGAAGAGAGTGAAATATTATTATTATTATTGGGGGCCCCAGGGTGATGTTTGGCTTGACCAGGATGCCATGACACTTCAGACTTTGGTTTCAACTATCCAGGAAACATTGTGCCTTTCTAGAACATTTTTGGTGGTTTGAGATACAGTTTGTCTCCCCTGTACATATACTACTGTATATTATAAGAAAGAGGCAAAATGTCTTAACCAGTCCAGTTAACATGATGGAAAATCCCTGGAGAATCGAGAGCAGGGACTAACACTTTGTAAAAAACAGTTTGTGTAACTGTTCAGTAGCTTCCTGTCGTGTAAAATACTACTGCAGATTTTGTTTTAGTCGTTTCGATAATGATCAAGATGTTTCTGTGATGACTTACAACTACATACAAAAAGCACCAGTCCCCCCTGTTAAAAAGTCATTGGCATAACTAGGATATGACTAATAACTGGGATACTTGAATGCATGTAAACACACTCATTGGCTCCAAAAAGTGCTCTTGCCTCAAAATTACACTGGATAACATTTTGAAGGACTGTTGCCTGCAATACAAAATATGCTCCTAATGACCAGCTATAACCTCCTCAAAATGCCATTCATTTTCAGTATAATTTGACTTGAACATATAAAATCATCAGGGCAATATTCACACTTCCATCTAAAATACAAAATACTAATCGCAATGCAATATTAAGAGCTGGCAGCTTCCATCCATCCCATCTGATGAACAATATCCCTCTTGGACAGACGTATGTGACTCAGATGTGGACTTTGACCACCGAGCTTCTATTATGTGTGGCTGAACAGAGAGGCGACAGAAAGCAGACATTGAAGCGCAAGCATAATACCAAAGTCAAACATATGGACAGAAATACATTGTTTTACAAAACGGCCCGGGACCCCCGACGAGATCAGATGCCAGGAGATCAGAAACGTTATCACAAGGAACTGGAGCATAATACAAAGTGATCTAAGAAACGTGCTTCCTGATCCCCCTCTTTTCTGTTTCAAGCTGGTGAGAAGCCATCGACCCAAGGGAACATTCCCCTGTGGCATATGCAATCATTGCACAAACATTGACAAATCTTAAACCTTCTTGGATGTAAAGACTAAAAAACAGTACCACCTTAAAAGCTATGCTATTGCAACACGTGCTACGTGGTGTAGCTGCGATGTGAATGTGAATGTTTTAACATCGGCCGAACCAAAAGACGATTAAAGGATGGGCTCACAGAACATAAAAGGGCTATCTGCAACAATGACCCTCAGTACCCCATGGCTGTTCATTACCAGATGGCAGACCACACTAGCATTAACAATCTGAAGGTAAAGGTCGTTGGTGAGTTACAGACGGTTTCACTTTGATTCGACAGACTCACACTTTTAGTTCAGCATGAAACATACTGGATTGTGAACCTAAAGGCCACTGAGTTCCCAGGCCTTAACAAGGACATTGATTTCTCTCTGATCTTAACTTATACAATTTTATTCCTGTTGCTTGTTGTTATAGGGTTGTTAAGGCAGGTGTCTATTTTTACAAGGGGGCAGCTCAGTTACTCTTACTCTTGTCATCATGTGTGTGATGTAAATATATTAATTGTTGTGCATAGTGTTTTTGCTTTGCCATTAAATGTTTTAATGGCCTGTATTGTAAAAGCTGATGTATTGTAAATGTGGTGTAATGTATATATTGTCTCAGTGGACACTTGATTGTGCTGATTGAATGGTTTTGGGTGCTGCCCTTTGAAAGGAGGTGCTGCTCCTTCAAACCTGTTTGCACACTTGTTTGAGGAAGGCTGCGTCAGGCTGAAACACATTTCTACAACAGTGTGCCTTGGATTTTTCTTTGGGAACAGCCACATTTAAGTTTTACACATTTGCACCCAAAGAACCAACCTTTTTTGTTGCAGCATTAAAGGCACTATACCCAATTTGTTTCATAGTAGTGGAATGAAATTAGTTTTGCCCCCCTTTAGTATATTGTAAAGTCAAACGTTTGTGGAAATAATACTGTGCATCTAAATATAAAGCAATTTTGTCAATTTCATGAGTTTGCAAGCTACTTTTGTCGCATTTCTGTGACGGTGACCATAAAAAGTGACCCTGAAAGTTGTGAAAAGTGCATATAAACAGATCTCCATGAAGACATGGGATTTTAGAAATGTGTGAGGAAAGTTAGGATGAGTTTGGTCTACAACCTACTATTTAATTTACTTGTTCCCACTTTCTTTATTTGTAATGAAAATATCAGGTATAGTGCCTTAAAAAGCACCCCCTGTCATGATCCATGCCTGTTCATCCCCCTCACCTCTCTTCTGTTTGTCTGTCTAACCATATTTGGAGTTCCTGGGTGTGTTAGTCTGTTCATTTTTTAGGCATTTTTCAACAAAAATAAATAAGATGGTTGTGTTTTATTAAAATTATTGGGTGAAATGATGCTGTGTACCTTTTTAAAATAATAATAATGATATAAAATAGCCTTATTTTTCTGCCTTGGATGGGCTACACTCTTCTTTACAATGAACTGGTATTTAGAGAAGGCTTCTTTAGATGGGAGGTAAATTGTTAAAGAAGGAATACAGTGTCATTACACCAAATTACAGTTATTTGGAAAGATTGCAGTCCACTTCAAATGTAGCTCTTTTCTGTTCTGGAAATAAATCAGGCTGATAACCAAAGATATGTTTAAGTTTGTAGATTCTATGTTCCAGTCACAAAACTGAATAAATGTAGAGTTGCCTGATGCAAGCCATAATCCAAACCAATCAATGCTCATAGGTAGAAATCTCATGGTGAAAATTGAGAGGGGACGTAATGAATATATATTAAAAAAAAATAAAAACAAATGTTGTCTATGGCTCGTTATTGAACCAGTGCCAATGGGGAGACCTTCAAGAAGCAGTGGGCGACCGCAGTGCAACATCAAGCACCAGCAGATCTTCAATGTTATGCAAAGTCAACGTTTTTGATCTTTCAACCATTTTTTCTTCATTTCAGTTTTAGAGCCTCTCTCTGCATTTTCTACACTATATTTTTGAGCTTGAGTAAAGACAGTGGTTTAACCACATAGACCATGTTTAGTCCTGGTTTTGTCTTGGTTTAGACCTGGTTTCAACCTGGTTTGAGTAATAAAGCACACTTCTTCATATAAAGTACCACACATTTCACTTGTATACAAAATCTGTGTGTAATACTTTTAATTCATGAAGCTCATCTGAATGTTGATACTGTTATACTTTTACTCAAGTAACATTTGGATCTGTAATCATTCTTCTTGACTACCTCTTCCACCAGTGATTTGCGCATATTTCTGTAGCCCATACTTCATCAATAAGTCCCTACTACTTCACCATGTTCCAGCCGTATTTCCTGCATGTATCCACAAATATTGACATTTTTGATCCACGTGACCCATGTGATCAATAAGATGCTGTAAGGGAAAGGGAATCTTATTTGTATAGCGCTTTTCATATGACACAGTCACACCCAAAGCGCTTCACACATGAAAGGGAGGGGGCTCATTCACTCCATGCTGATGGTGGTAAGCTATTGTTCCCCTGGGGTAGACTGACAGAAGCGAGGCTGCTCACATCTGCGCCAACGGTCCCTCTGACCACCACCAACCACTCACAGATAGGCATAGGGTGAAGTGTCTTGCCCAAGGACACAATGACAGTCTGCACCTGCAGGAGCCGGGATTCGAACCCCCGACCTTCCGATCATGAGACGACCCGCTTTACCATCTGCGCCACGGTCGCCCCAATAATCCATATGAGATTCCTTTCCAGGAGAAACCAGCAGCAACGTCACCATAGTTCTAGAGGAGGTCCTGTGCCCTCTGCTGGCCTTTAGTATAACTGCATTTTACAATAGAAACCTGAGGATATTCTTTGGACATCATTATTTGCTATGCCTGATTCCATCAGATCTCAGAAGCTAAGCAGAGTAGGGCTTGGGTCAGTTCTTGGGTGGGAGACCTGGCCAAGAAGCCTGGGTTAATGTAATGTGTGGCCCTACTTGCACTTCCACCCTTCGTCCGCACTTATATTACCCACAATTAATTGCTGCGTTTGAACATAGAACTATTTAAAAGCTAAAAAATGTTGATGTTTGACGATCGACCTCCTGTGCCTATGCCGAAAAAGTGTCTTTTCAAATGTAAGTATTGACAGATTTTGTCTGTGTATGTTCTGAGGGGTAAGTACAGGGGTTGTCCATGAACCGGAATGAGGGACTTCGGTTTAATTTAGTCCCGGTCTACAACAACATCCTTCGGCCGAAACCATCCCTCTGTCATGCTAATGAGGCCAGGGCAGGGCCATAGAAAGGTGCGAATAGCCGTAGAACAAAGTCCAGGGTAAGGCAATAAGTAAAGTAAGTGTTTTTCTCCAACCTTTAGAACAAAGAGAGGTGGGACTTACAGGTAAACTCCTCCTACTGGTTCTTCATAAAGACCCACGAGCGGTCAAGTTTGCTCAGTGCTGACGAAGTTCTTTGGATGAAGAACGAAACGTCCTACACTTCAGTGTACAGAGTACAGACGAAGACTGAAGAATCTTTGCCTATTGAAATATTTGATCTTTTACTATGAGAAAACAGCGATGGGCTTGTGACGGGAGGATGGGAGAACCGTCGTCCAATGAAAATTTGCAGGACCGCGGCACACTTAGAGGACCGCAGGGTACAGTGTGGTATTGGGACAGGGCCTGTGAGTGAGTGTTAGTGGTGATCGGAGGGGTCGTGGCGCAGATTGGCAGCCTTGCATCTGTCAGTCTACCCCAGCTGTGGCTAATAGCTATTAGAGCTTACCATAACCAGTGAATGAATGAAAGAGTCCTCGAGTTTCCAGAAAAGCACTATACTGTACATGCATTATTATTACTATTATTACATTATTTCATGCTCCTAAAAATACCAAAGTGGTGTTGGTAAAAGCCTGAACAAAGCATGATTTATGTATGTCAGGATATCTTAGGAGTCCCTCATGAATGTTTCAGGGAAGAGCATTAGACGGACTGTAGCAGAGGTCATTTGAGTGTTGAAATCATCCCACTGAATCATGTGACGAGGAAGATTTGGAAAACAATGGAAAATGGTGCGGACAAAGACAGATGGAGCCAGTCGTCGGCGGTGTCTTTTTGCCCTTTGAGCTGAGGACATTTCTATCTGTGGCAGACAGAGTGGGAATGTCATTACTGTGGGCTCAATCACATCAGGTGAAACTTCTACCTTTAAATATAGCACAGCCCACGTCCAAACACTCACAAGAACATCGGGAGGTATGACTCAACAAAGTGCACAGTGCAAGTGTCTGAACTCGTCCAGAAAGTGTTTTTTTTTAGGGAAAAACTGTTTATTTCTCACTATGAAACTGCAATACAGTCTGATTGTTTTGTTCACTCATTACAGTACAATTTTAAAAAAAGGACACTTGTTACTCAGACACAATTTATACACAAATCCACTTTTTATACACAAATCCACTTGTTTTAAGAGCAAAAAAGGCGTATTCCTTTGGCAGATTATTTAACTTGCCGACTCAAACCAAAGTCAGATATTTTTTTTTCAAGAATAGTTCACTTACTTTTAGCCTGGCTTTGGCAGTGATACTTTTGATTTTGGCAATAATAAAAAAGTGGATTGATTTAATAGGTGTCTGATATGTAGGTTTTAGAGCGACAGCCTTGATTTGTTTGATATTAAGTGTCACCTTCGATCAAAAACTGAGCAAATTGTAAATAGAATAGGGCTGGGAAAAAAAACTGATTTATTGCAATACCTGATAGCTGTGATATCAAGCATTGATACTTTATTCAAGTATTGATACTTTCGATACTTAAAACCCGCCTGCGTCACCAATGACTTTTGCAAATATCTCGGGAACCAAACGTCATAGAGCCTCTGGGAGGAAGTGCGAAGTTGCGTTGAAAATGTGTCACTGGTCCGCTGCCATCTTGTTTTGTGTTTACATAGCACATAGTGGGCAGATGTATGCACATAGTGGGCAGATGTATGGAGGCCTATTGGTGCCAAAATTGAGTAACGTAATGTATGGAGAAATATATCGGACTGTTGTGGTGAAGAAGGAGCTGAGTCGAAAGACAAAACTCTCGATTTACCGGTCGATCTACGTTCCTACTCTCACCTATGGTCATGAGATTTGGGTCATGACCGAAGATCGCGGATACAAGCGGCCGAAATGGGTTTCCTCCGCAGGGTGGCTGGGTGCACCCTTACTGCTCGATTCCACATTCACCGTTCCGCTCCGCCGCCTCCGAGCTTCCCCCAAAACTCAACGCCTACTACACCCGTTCCAGTCCGCTCCGCACATGCGCTACTCTGATCATGCCAGAGTAGCGCATGTGCGAGATGTATGAGGTCTTGTGTAGCTTCCCTGGCATGGCGCAGACGGACAAGAAAAATAGAGGTCCTTCGTATTTTGGTCTTGGCGGATTCGCGCTGGATTCGGCCCCTAAGTATTGTTATTCAGATCAGATTGGGAAAAAAGCGTAGATAACATAACATAATTGGTATGAAAGATCAATAAAGGTGGGTGAATCGCTGGGTGAAATATGGCGGCAGATGCTCATCTGGGATCAGGTACTAACTTGCAATTAGACAGCAGAGAGAGAGGATCCGAGGCTCTCTGACATCTCATAAAAGTCCTTTATTTAGGCAAAATGGGACATGCCAATGCGTTTCGACCAACGAGTGGTCTTCATCAGGGCGTACAGGTGAAAATCCCCACCTGCGGTCGTCTATATGTCCTGAAGAAAACCATTTGTTGGTAGAAACGCATTGGCATGTCCCATTTTGCCTAAATATTTCTTTTATTAGAAGTCAGAGAGCCTCGGATCCTCTCCTCCTCTCTGCTGTTTAATTAGTATAAACATGTGGTATCAATGTGGTGTCAACAGAATATTCACCTTATATTCCGGTAGACTTTATTAGAAGAGAATGGTTTGTTTTAAAGTTTTTGTTCAGGGTTGCAGGGCGAGAACGGGGAAACAAAAGCAAGACGCTGAGGACATAATCTTAACCACCAGCCTAGATACTGGCTGCACATAAGGGAAGAATTTTAAGAGCCTTTTAACGGCAACATTTCCACCAGGGATTGCCAGTGGAGTGTGAATTAGCTGATTTCCCCTCAGTATGCAGAGAGCTACATTACTGTGACTGGAGTGGGCACCGGGCATGAAGTGTCTAACCCACAAAGTGACACTATGTGCTTTGCAGCTATATGAACCGGCTACTCTATGGTTCACTGCCTGCGCGCAGAACCACCGCTCTGCTCTTCCCCTCAAGCCAATTCACTGCTTTGAAATAACTTATAGAAATTCATGGCATATTTCCTGAAAATGCAGGAATATGGCAGGGAGGGAGGATTACAGATCTCAATTTTAAGCTTTTGCTTTATTGACATAATTAATTTATTTGGTCGGAACAGTGCAGGTTAAACCCTCTGAGGTCTTGGGGCATTTTTTATTGTTATTTTCGCCAGGTATTTTTTTGTTTTATTGCTTCTGAAACATCTCCTCATGGTGCACCATCAACTGCTTGGACTCCATATTTTCATAACAAATTGAACTATCATCTGAATGCTGTATTAGAGTCATATCAATGAAGTAATCATGATAGAAGCAGAAAAACAACCAAAAAGTTTGGCAAAAATTGAATTTGTCACCTCACTCTTTCCCTGTATGCAAAAAAATCTATGTATATGGCTGCGGACATTTGAAAATGTTTTGTGGGTTAGACCTGGCCCAGGAGATGGAAGATAAAGGCTGTAATTACTGTGGAAATGTTAATTTTTGACAAAAATCACAAAAAATGTAGGCGCTCAAAGCACTTTTTTGATTATTATTCCACTAAAATATGCTTCTATAAACATAGAAGGCTATAAACCTGACCTTCTATGTGAAATCTGTGTTTATTCACCATATTCACATTTTTGCGGAAAAAAACTGTCCTAAATATTACCCCATCGTTGTGCTCATTTTTGGCACAAATGTTACTCCATACTTTTGTCCTCCATGTTCTATATAAACAGAAAACAAGATGGCAGGTAACCAGAGACATATTTTCAGGATGAAGAAGTCAAGTTTTCAGACAAAAAAAACCCAAGTTTATATCTAGTACCGTTTTGAATCACTGGGCGATTTTGTAAAGTGCAGAGTCAG
>OMNZ01090715.1:0-12799 GCA_900303255.1 Lesueurigobius sanzi | reverse complement strand
GGTCTAAATCTGGACTAAACCAGGACTAAAACAGGTGTAAATCAGGACTAAAACAGGCCTAAACCATGTCTAAACCAGGTCTAAATCAGGACTAAAACAGGCCTAAACCAGGACTAAACCATGTCTAAACCAGGACTAAAACAGGTCTAAACCAGGTCTAAATCAGGACTAAACCAGGTCTAAACCAGGTGTAAATCAGGACTAAACCAGGACTAAACCAGGACTAAAACAGGTCTAAACCAGGTCTAAATCAGGACTAAACCAGGACTACACCAGGTCTAAAACAGGACTAAACCAGGACTAAACCATGTCTAAATCATTAGTAAACCAGGACTAAACCAGGTCTATTTCAGGACTAAACCAGGTATACACCAGGACTACACCAGGACTACACCAGGTCTAAACCAGGACTAAACTAGGTCTAAATCAGGACTAAAACAGGCCTAAAACAGGACTAAACCAGGACTAAACCATGTCTAAATCATTAGTAAACCAGGACTAAACCAGGTCTATATCAGGAGAAAACCAGGTCTATACCAGGTCTAAACTGGGACTAAACCAGTTCATCGTACAGCAGTCTCTTTGAAAATAAAATACTTTTGTCCCAATTGGAAAATGCAGTGGAGTAAAGACAGTACAGATACTGACTCTAAAATGTATTGGAGTAAAAGTAAAAAGTATTCATCATAAAACTATAATTTGTACTTTTTACATGTACTTGTACTACTTGTCACTTCCCACCACTGGTCTCTCCACATCACGCCGGCAGCCTCCCAGTGTGAAGGCGTATCCATATTCGCTTGGACTCATAAACTATGGTCTGTTTGGAATAGACTTTATGTCGGATGCTCTTTCTGAAACTTCGTATCCAGCATCAAAGTTACACCGAGCTGTGACCCTCTCCTGGATAACTGAGCCTATGCTTTATGCTCCTGCTGCTAATCTGGTTCAAGGAATTGCATATCATTTTACTGTTAGTGTTTTTCAGTGGGAGGTCTCACTTTACATGCCACATATCAAAGTCATTTGTCGAGTACTGTTCACACTTCCCTGATTAATTTCAGTCCTTTATCAATCTAAAGATTAAATAATTGGATTCTCAAAAACAGTATCCCGTCCTCGTATTTATTTGCGGTGCCCTCAAGACAACACCAATCTGAATTCTTCCCATGAGCAGAGCACAATCCAAGAAAAATAACCCGGACCCGCGTTGCCATGGTGTAATTATGGACTCAAACAGACTGTATAGCCGTGGTCCCGTTTTAAACATAAGCGCTAACACAACGGAAGTTTGGTTTTCTAACCCGGCGTAATTAAATTCCAACACCAGAAAAAGAGATCCCGCACACCACTTTGTGAAAAATGTCACTGTTGTTTTGCGCCGCTGGACTTTACTGGAGGCCTGGCTGTAACTTCTGCTTGTGGCTAATCTGCAGTTGTTTGGTCTTACAGTATATGAATCCTATAATGAATCAGGCAACATTTTAGGCTCTGAAATTGCTGCAAAGATATCTCCTCTCACAACAAATGCAGCTCATCGTCTTCCTCTCACAAGCTATATCCATAACAAACAAAATTACTAAGGGCAACACGGACACTAATCGCTATTTATCTGATCAAGTGTGTAGCGATTTATGTTTTAAAATAGAGACGCAAAACCCAAAGCATTTTATACACAAGCCTCTCAAAAGATCAATAACATCCAAAATGTGTAAGACAATAACATCTATAAAATGAAACTAGAAGCAGCACACAAATCACACAGTGTAAAGAGTCAATCTTGTTTTTGTTTTAAGAGAAAAGGGAAGAACCAAGGCACTCCTCCCACATTGTAATTCTCTATTTACATTTTCTAAAAAACCTTTATTGTACTGGGCTAATGCACGTAGTATTTTATTGTGTTCAGAGCACATTTTGATTAAGTTGCTGTTCATTGTCCAGCGTTTTGACCAGGGGCAGTCACGATTCTACATCTGTGAGTGACGAGTATTGTATTCACGATTATCGGAATTTAGGAAGAAAATACAGAGGATTTCTCAAAATCTTGCAATAAGTACTGCCTTCAAGCTTGAGATTTAGACCAGGTTTAGACCAGGTGTAAGCCAGGTTTTGACGAGGTTTAGGCCATGTTTAGACCAGGTTTAGGCCATGTTTACACCACGTGTAGGCCAGGTTTAGACCAGGTTTAGGCCATGTTTAGGCCATGTTTAGACCAGGTTTAGGCCATGTTTACACCACGTGTAGGCCAGGTTTAGACCAGGTTTAGGCCATGTTTAAACCAGGTTTAGACCAGGTTTAGGCCATGTTTAGGCCATGTTTAGGCCATGTTTAGACCAGGTTTAGACCAGGTGTAGGCCATGTTTAAACCAGGTTTAGACCAGGTTTAGGCCATGTTTAGACCAGGTGTAGGCCAGGTTTAGACCAGGTGTAGGCCAGGTTTAGGCCATGTTTAGACCAGGTTTAGGCCATGTTTACACCACGTGTAGGCCAGGTTTAGACCAGGTTTAGGCCATGTTTAGACCAGGTGTAGGCCATGTTTAAATCAGGTTTAGACCAGATTTAGGCCATGTTTAGACCAGGTGTAGGCCAGGGTTAGACCAGGTGTAGGCCAGGTTTAGGCCATGTTTAGACCAGGTTTAGGCCATTTGTAGACCAGGTTTAAATCACGTTTAGACCAGGTTTAGGCCTTCATGAAAGCATATAGCCTGCGGCTGACTTTTGTATTGTTGGTGGACATTGCTTCAGGCTTTACTGCTGAGTGCGCTCATTTTGGACATACACAAACTGTGGCTCATAAGAAACGATTAACCTTGAGTCCTAAAATTCTAACAATTAACCTACCGTTTTATAATCACAATAATCATAAAACCGGTTAATCTTGACATCCCTAGTTATGACTTAGCTCCCTTTATCAGTGAATATTCCTTTATTAATAGATGAATTGCATTAATAATCTTTCAAAACACTTTTTCCGAGATGTTGATTTTTGTTTTTTTGCTCTTATCTTGACGTAAATGTGGCGCAATGGGAACAACGCATAACAGATTGCTGCCCTGTCCATGGGTGGAGTAGATTTCTTCGGCGGGATGACTTTTCCTCTTGTCGTAAATCCCTGTTTTTGCTGAAAGAGCTTTTATGTCGCACATGTTGTAGCCCCAAACCTCTCTGCGTCTCCGCAAACAGCTCTTGTGGGGTCACCGCGGGCTGAACGTGAGGAATGTGTTTAGGGTTAACTTGTTGATTGTTGTTTCCGTTTGTGGCTGCTATCCAAGATTTAATTCAACATCTCCAAAAAAAAAAACAAGGCACTTGGTGGGGGGAAACAAAAAGCACGCCCCAAAAGTTCAATGTTTGGCCGTCTGTAATTATTCTCACGTAAGGAAATAAAATAGATAGTGGGTACAAACCTCAGCATCTGTCCAGGCTTCAAGAAAAGAATCGGCCAGACCAGAGAGTCTTCTTTGGGCCATTTGCTGTGTAGTTTTATGTGTAAGTTTTATTTTTTCAAGGTATCCCTGCTATGACCGCAATGTGGGTGGGGGAACACTTTTCGGGACTGACAGCTTCATTCCGCGCTCCTTATGGGCTGTAGACTCCAAAGTTGCACGGCTTTACATTTAGAACAAATCCATATGAAATTGGGCCGCGCTCTGTGTTACGGGTTGGTGCTCGTATAACGGGATCCGAAATTGCTGTCCAAACAGGAAATGTGTAGTTATCCGCGGTTGTAGTGCGCCTGGCCCGTCCAAACGAGAACAAGTCAATATGGTTTAAAGTGGGGAGAGCCACTGCAATAAACCTTTCCAGGAAGTGCATCTTTAAGAATAGAAATGGACTACATCGGCAATCCTCAGAAATGTTCCTCTGCCCTCTGACCTTACATCTGCTTGGTGTTTTCTTGAGCTATGGGTGTTTTTTGTGCGGCCGTGCGTAAAAATGTGTTTGTTTGCGTTTCCAGGGTAATAACGGTTTGAGTACACGGGGGTGGATGTGCGTCTGGGCACACAGGCCATCGAGGCGAGTGGGCAGACAGAAAACATGCAGAGTCAGGGCTAAGGCAGGTGCGCTGTGGGCTGCTCTGGTGTGTATGTGTGAGGGAATTAGAAAGGGAGCAATAATATTTATACACCAAGTAAATGACATGATTGAAAGAGGAATTCCTAATAAATTTCAAGGTCTACGTTTGGTGGTTCATTGTTCTTGTGTATCTTGGCGTTAAACTGTGCCCTGTGATTTGTTTTTGCCAGAATTAGAAAGAAAAGGCCCACATGGACGAGAAGGCTCAATCTAATCTGAAATCTATGTCATTACAGAGTGCCTGAACTGCACTACCTTCTCGCAGATGAACAACAGGATTGACAGCATTGAATCAAAGGTAATGGGATTGTGTTACACTGTGAGAGTGATCAGACTAATGTATGTCTTTTTTTCTAGGTTAAACTTTTAGAGGATGGATTTCCATTACGATCGACAGTGGGCAGTTTACCTCGGGGGTCCGCAGACAACGAAGTGGATGGACTTCAACCCACTCCAATGGCACCACCGTCTCACCGGCCTTCTGGTAACCACACTACAATTAGTGAAAGCGTATTTGTAAAACTTATTCAGTAGTAACACTAGCCAGAGAGTCCACACACTGTTGACACACATTATACATCATATATGAACACGTTTCAGGATAATATTACAGGATAATATGTGCCATTCTTCAGACCTGTAAAATAGAATCAAGACCAGGAAATGTACACATTTAAGTGTTTATCAATGTTCATCAGTTAGCAGTGGACCCCCAGGACCAATGGGACCCCCGGGACCTGCCGGGTCCGCTGGACCTGCCGGCCCTGCAGGACGATCAGGCCTCCCTGGAGTCATTGGTGAGAAACTATCATAAAATGAATTATGTCTTAATAAACAGTGATTAACACAATTGATTCAACACAAATGTCTGTTTTTATTGTTAGGACCAAAGGGGGACAGAGGTCTCCCTGGGGACAATGGTGTCCAAGGACCACCAGGTCTTCCTGGTCCTCCTGGTCCACCAGGGCCTGGCTTCTTACCTATTCAAACCAGGGGTGATGTTTTTCAAGTGAACACTCAGAGTAAGTCTTAACATCTTGTTCCAATTCTAACAATAACATCAACTTTAGAAGGATTCAAATTAAAATTAGATTTATAAAAATAAGTTCCAGCTTCACTCAGACATGGGAAAAGTCTGAATGAACAGAAACAAGTAAAAGATGCAAGATGAAGATCTCCAAAAAACACCATAATATCGTCAGTCTCCTGTGTAATGGTCTAATATAATTTTCACTGTACTCAGCTCTGTAGGTATCACTGGTTCTGTCCTCAGGCTCGTTACAACCAAACTACATCTTCTGTCTCAGTCATATCTGGACTTCAAAGTGTTTTTTTTCCCAAAAACTGTTAAATATTATTTGGGCAATTGTGCAAGGAGGCTGACAACATGTGATTTGTGCCTAAAAAGAACAGACAAACCAGAATGTGCCTGTTGCCTTGAGTTTTGCTCATCTTGTAGGTTTGTGGTCTAAGTTTTCAAGCAAAGAACTGCTTTAGATTGGGCCTTAATTGTTTCCTTGTGCTTTGCTGCTGCACAGCCACTGTTTATAGTGACCTTAGTTAACAGAGACAGCTACACAGAACACACTGAACATAAGAAAAATATAAAACATATTGTTAATCAAAGTGTCACTGAGGTTATTATAAATATATGATTACCAGATGTAATTGTTATCACACCCGATCAACAAACTTTGTCCTTTTGTATTTCTAAGGTTTATGAATTACAGATGTGAAGTCCAGGTTGTTCTCCTTCATATGATGGGCCACAGGGAGGCAGCAGAGGTCCACGTACCCCTGGCTTTGGAGGCCTGCTGGCTCTCATTACATTTTGGCCGGGTCTGCCTCAGCCGGTCCTGTGTCTGCGGTTCTGAACTATGCAGATTTGGGTCTGTGGGAGCATGTTAGCGGGAGGGGGGGCCTGGCTGTAAATCAGCCCTAATTTGTTAGCTGTCAGCGCAACAGTCTACATTTTGGGGAACAGGCCACGGCTCTTAGCCAATATCTGGGCCGGCTAGGAACAAGGGAGTAGATAGTCTGCCACTCATGTGGAGTTTCTTGGGGAGGCCGCCAGGCGCAGGGAGAATGTAACATTAGAAAATTAGTTCCAGAGGGAAATCTGCTGCTTCTGGACCATTTTTGTGGAGCCGTGCCATAATGTTAGCGCGCTGTCTGAACACAAGGGATGGATCTGAACATGTGTTCAAGTGGTGAGAAAGTGGAAGTGTGGCACAGATTCAAACAAAACTAATATTCATTAGATGACTGTAAAATGTCTGACTTCCTCTTTGCGTATCCATTTACTGTAGATATAGATCAATGCCAAGTGTGTCCTGCTCCATTTAGACAGAGCAGCTGCTACTGCCCATCACTGTCACATTAGATGGATCCTGCACTAATGCTGAAACTGTAGCCTCACTGTTGACCTGATGTCTTCACTTGCTTCAGAGCTGTGGTTTTGCTCCTGTAGTATGGTTAGATCTGTGCACTAACTGGTCCAACAACAATAAACCTGTTAAAACTGCTTCACAACTACTGGGTTTGCTATTGTAATTGTAATCCCCTGAAACTTCAAACCTTATTCTTCATCATCATTTTTAATTTGATACTAAAATGTGTCTAAAAAGCTACATTTTGAAATCACAACAGAATAACATTGACATGGAGTCGATAAAGTTACATTTTTAAAAAAATTTTAATTTCCTTCAAAAGTATTAAAAAATAAAATACACAACAAAACTGTTAAGAAGCAAAGAGAAGAGTAATCTTATGATATCTGCAAAAATACATACTTCTCTCTTGGAACGCCTAATTGGTTCTGTACCAAAGAACGGTAAACATGTTACCCCAAAAGGTACTTGAAAAAACTTTTTACCCAAATCTTCAATTTGTTTCTCCAGCTGCTGCACCTCCTCAGGTAATTGTAGGTCCTCCTGGTCCAGTTGGTCCTGCCGGCCCTGCAGGTACAAAATAGAAATATGTTTATAAACGATTTATTTAGTTGCACATCTTCAAAATCCATATAAATATTTCAATTATTATTTTTTTGTTGCAGGTCCTGCAGGCCCCAGAGGACCTGTGGGGATATCAGGGATCCCTGGACAAGACGTTAGTATCATTAATAACCAGCAACAATGGAGATACACCCGATGAACACTTACACCTATTTTTCTGACTTTAGGGAAAAGCAGGCCCTCACGGCCTGGCCGGGGCTGCAGGACCTAAGGGAGATCGAGGAGACATGGTAAGAGTGCTTTTAAAAGGTTTAGGTTAATTGGATTAGGGCTTTGACTCAATATGTTTTGTCCAAACAAAATAATAAGACATTGTCTAAATAAATGATCATTGTTCAGTTCACATGAAAAGTCAAGATGCTGTTCTTCAAAAACTCTCTCTGTGACTAATCAAGCTCTCTGGTCTCTTATCGTAGTGGGATCCCCTCAGCTCTGGGCCACAGCCTTTTAACCTGATCCTCTCGCTCTGCAGAATGATTGGGGATGAGAAATGGGCTCATGTAAAAGCAACTTGTGCTGAAGTACTTTTTTGTTTTGACAGGGGGCTCCAGGTGTGTCGGGCGAGAAGGGTCTACCTGTAAGTACTGTATAAGGTCATTGTGACACTGCATGCACAGACTCAGACTTTGTCAAAACAAACCTGTTTTAACAGGGATCACCTGGGCCAAAAGGTGAACCAGGAGAAGCGTTGAACGAGGTGCGTTTTGATTACACTTGTATTGTATACTTTCATATAAACAATCCCTAACGAGTGTGTTGTTTAGAGTGAGGCTGTGCGGCAGCTCAGGGAGGCTCTGAAGATCCTGGCGGAGAGAGTCCTGATTCTGGAACATATGATTGGTGTTCACGGTGAGAAGAAGACACAATTATGTGACTTTAAATGCCTACACATAACGTAAACCTCTTTTGTTTTGCTTTGGCAGAAAACTCTGAGGGATCAGGTTTTGGCAGCATCTCCGACCCTTTGTCTTTACCCACCATTAAGATAAAGCGTCTGCCACCTGTTGAAAAGCTTCACCAGACTCGAGTACTGCGAGAGAGACAGAGACGGACACCACTGTAAGAATAGGCTATTTTCAATGTATTTATAGTACTTTGCTGAATTATTGCAAATTATCCTGTCAGGACAACCCATTTTACTGTGGGTGAAGCGTAATATATTGTTTACTATTTTGTACGTTTTAGGATTTATTGACCTAGCTATGATCTTTGTCTTTGCAAGTCTTTGTTTTCCTTAAAAAAACCTGTTGTAAATTATGGTATTGTTTAAGTATAATCCAGTGTAGCAATTATAAGGTTTTGAAGTATTTTAGTCTTTTTGTGCGACTTTCTGTCTTCAGATAAAAGGCTGTTTGCAAAACACTTCACTTTTGTTTAGCCCATGTTCTACAGCCCTCACACTGTTGTCCCTGGAGCTGGCCTTGAGACACTGTGTTTAGTGTTTTGGGCCATTCTTGGTCCAATGCAGAGGTTCGTCTCCTGTCAGCCGTGTCTATTGTCTATGCGCCTCGTAAAAGTGATGTAAACATGACTGTCTGCCCGAGAGATCAGCTTCAAATAAGTTGACAACAGCTGGTGGGAGCATTATCTGGATAACAAACGGAAGGATGTTTGATCTTTAGACTTTAGAGTTTTGGCTTGGCTCTTACTCACATGTTCTTGACGGTGTGGATAACATTTTGGAAATTTAGAAGGTACTGATGTATTTACTGGGGCGTTGGCAGAGGGTGGCCAGGGGTAGCGCAGGGAATGGCCACACCAGGTTCCACTCCACTCAGGGGGTGTTGGCTGTATAGAGCTTTGGAAATGACATCACAGTACAATGCATTATGGGAATGTTTCCACCATTTTGCAGGACCACAAAACAATGAAAACATAGCCCATTTTGGTGGTGCGTTCTTACATGGCAGTCAACTACACAACAGGGCCGAAGGATCCTGAAGTTATTCGTCTATCTAGCTTCCCTTAGTTCTACAGTTAGCAGTTTGTTGTTTGGACTGGTAAGATGGCGCCATAACCACATACACATCAACACAATCTGCTGGCCACGCCCCATTACATGACATCACATTCCAAAGCTCTATATTGGGCTGATTTGCAAGATCATTTTACATAATTGGGACTGCACAATATGAGCAAAAAGTCTTGAGTTTTGAGATGAAGATATTACAAAATTTTTCAAAACCATTACAACACAGTACATACTGCTCAACTCAATCAGCTAATCTTTTTTATTTATTTATTTTTTAAATTTTCTTGGACTACATAATGATGTTTCAAGCAAGAGTTCTTCAACAGAACAGTCCGAAAGGTTACTATATTAGTGAGGTGATTTAAAGCAATTATGTTTCTGTATTGCCTTTTTGATCCAGGAAATTATCAATAATGAGTAACCAATGCATTTAAATGTAACAGAATGCCAATATCTATTCTTCTCAATTAAAATGTTCTTAAAGCTTTGAAGACTTGAGCCACCCGAACATATCCAAGTGCCACCACAGGGCCACCGCAATGAAAACGTCTGCACATGGCCCTGTGTTTTCATAACTGCAAGAAGTGCCTCAAATAAACAAATACAGTGTCAATGAGGCTTGGAGAGAGAGGGATTTATGTTTTGTTTTGCCTGTAGAGTTTTCATGTGATATTGTTGGAGGTCCAAGCACTTCAGTATTAACGCTTGCTTAGGGTGGTATCTCAACGGGACTTCCTGGAGACTTCTCGGAGACTTGGAGACTTCCCGGAGACTTCCTGGAGACTCCGAGACTAAAGAGCTTATCTCAACTCCCATTGAGACTGGTCCACAACCTGGGGTAGACTTGAGTCTCCGAGACGTCTCTGAAGTGTTTCCACGGAGTCTCCTGGAGAGTAGCCAGGTCTCCAGGGAGTTGCGAGAAACTCAAACATGTTTGACTTTTTCTGAGACTAGTTGGAGACTTTTTGAAGTCTCCATCAGGTCTCAGAGAGGTCTCAATTCAGTTACGGCGAAGTCTCCGAGATGTCTCCAAGACTTCTCAGAGACCTTGTTGACACGTCTCCCTGGTCACGGACAAAATAAGTCTTCACAAAGTCTCTGCAACTGAATTGAGACCTCTCCGAGACCTGATGGAGACTTGATAAAGTCTCCAACTAGTCTCTCGCAATTCCCTGGACACCCGGGGAGACGTCTCGGAGACTTCACGGAAAAGTCTCCACCAGGTTGCGTACTAGTCTCCAGGCCGGTGAGATAGGCCCAAGCACTGTTTACTCAAGTTAGACCAAAGTATGGGTTTGTTTTTAGGGGTTTTCATCAGAAAGAACTGACAAGTGAGCCCGTCCTGAAAGATACAGTATATATAATTCACAGGTTATTGGTATGTATTTAGTTAAGTTTATAGTTTATTCCGCCAAACCTATTATGTTAAAGTATGTCTCTGTGGTTACCGACCTTCAAGTGATGTCATTGAAAACTACATGTTGTTTTTCTGCTATTAGTGGAGTTATGTTACTGTGCAGTTTTTAGTCAGATCGATGCAAAGGCCGATGTTAACGAAGTACTTTAATAAATATCAGCGACTGCTCTTCAGGTTTTTCTCGCTTGTTCAGTACTCTGACGTGCCTGTCTTTGTTCGCGGCGTCTCTTATTAATGACCTGCAACTTTTGTGCTGTGCTGTCTGTATCAGTGTTGTTGTTGTTCATGTCTATCTGGGAAACATAATGAGGTCAGGGCTGCAGTAAGAAAAGCAGTCACACAGGCCTAATTAATTCCACTGCATGTTTCATTATTGTTATCATGTTCAAGTCACTTTGTTGTTCTTTCTTTTGTGTTGCGGTGTACCCACAAGATTTTTAAGTGCTGATTATTGAAGTAAGATTAAAGTACACAACAACAAAGCGTTTTTTTATTATTATTTGGTTCAGATTTAAAGACGCAGCTCACCACTTGCCTGAGCTACATACACTCCACCCTGTTTATCATTCTCACTTTTCAACTTGTTTAGGAGCGATCGTGTGACACTCTTTTGTAGTCAAGTGCACAATTGCCATCCAGAAGCGTGAAAACAAAGATGGCAATTGTCTCCAAAGCGTAGCCTACTATTTAACTTTGACGCTGTACTTTACAACAAAGTGAGCGGGGACAGTGTTAGTTTGTAAAGTCAAGTCAAGATTTTGCAACCTTCGTTGCAGAATCAGTAGTAGGAGTTGCAGAAAACAAACAATACCAACAACAACAAAAAAAACTTGGGTAAAAGTATAGAGTATAATGAACTTATCACAACTACATTATCACAGCTTTAAGATGGGCCTGATTCATGAAACAAACTTACGCACAAATTTGTTCTTAAGGCTGACTTTTTGGCATTTACAAAATGTGTTCTTAGCTGAAAATGTTTGTCTGGAAGAACAAATCAGTCAGGAGGACTCTTAGTTAATCTGCAGTTTTAGAATATTATCACAGTCAAAATGGACCTTTCTTTCACAGCATGAATAACATTTTTCTAAAAAATAATTTCATTCATTCATTCATTAAAATTATATTTTTTGAGAGAATGAAAGTGATCAGAGGTGGTATAGAGCAGAGTCAGACTTTCACAGCTGAGGGCTGAAGCTCGTTAGTTGCTCGTTAGTCACACCTGTTGTAATCAGAGGAGAGACAATAAGATTACAAAATAGTAGCATACAAATATTAAATACTTCAAAAAGTTACTGACATGTACTCGAGTAAATGTAAATGAGCACTGCCTCATGCTCTTGTCATAGCCATATATAGCAGATTACAGGGCTTGTCTTTGTATTTCCATAATATAATATAAATGTCCTGATAATGAGGAGAGTGGTGTTCTTAGAGTCACGTTCAAGGATTTGGGAACACTTCGTGAAGAAGTTGTACTTATGAACTTTTTCTTAAGAAAATATTCATGAATGATGCCCATTGTTTGTTTGTCTAGAAAAGAGGTTATTACAAACATACATTTGGAAACACTTTTTATGTATTACTTTGTCTTTTATTTCAAGACATTGACATTGAAGATTGTCACTGAATTATTCATTTGTGAATGAACCCATATCAAATTATGTTTTGATCAAAAAAAGCTGAAATAGATTCTTCAAAATAACCACCTTTTACTTTGATTACAGCTTTGCACACTTTTGGCATTGTCTCAATGAGCTTCACGATGTAGTCACCAGGAATGGTATCCACTTCACAGACTGTTGAAATCCATTTATGAAGCTCATCAGTGGTGGAAGAAGTGTTCAATATTCTTACTTAAGGAAAACTGCAGTTACAGGACCAAGAATTTACTTAAGTAAAAGTAAAAGTATCAGATAAAATTTCTACTTCAGTAAAAGTATCAAAGTATGCAATGTAAAATGTACTTTATAGGTAAAAAGTAAAATTATTTCTTAAGAGATGAATGTGTTGAATCAAACCAGGTCTAAACAAGGTCTGAGCCAGGTCTAACTCAGAACTAAACCAGGTCTTAACGAGTAAACCACTAACTCCAGTCAACACCAGGCCTTAACCAGGTCTAAACGATTAAACCACCAAACCAGGTCTAAACTGGGACCAAACCAGGTATTAAATGGGACTAAACCGGGAACGAGCTGGAGTATCGGTCGCTCATCAGGGACTTTGTGGACTGGTGTAAGGGCAACCACCTGGACCTAAACACCACTAAGACCAAGGAGATGGTGGTGGACTTCAGAAGGGGAAGGACATTACCACACT
>OMNZ01090712.1:0-10486 GCA_900303255.1 Lesueurigobius sanzi | reverse complement strand
TGAAAATACCTGCAAAACAAAAACTAAACACCAAAATTAAAGTTTTGGAAATAATAATAACATTGCTTTTCAAGAAGCTGGTTTATAAGACCAATTTGGCAAACCAAAAGTGAATGTGGTGACCTGTCAACATCTGGCAGGGTTCTGGTGTCACTGGCTCTGTATTTTGTGCAGCTCTGGTGTGTCGTCGTGTTGCTGGCCTGTTGCATTTGGGCTCGGCTGTGGCCTTTACATTCATCATGACTCCACTATTGGCTCTAGACATTTAAATCGTTATATTACACTTACAGGGGTGGGATTTAATAAGTTATACTTCTTCCCACTCCTTTTCAAGTTTGGATAAGACATGCATTTCTTATTTCTTTTTGACTCTCTATTT
Source organism: Lesueurigobius sanzi (assembly GCA_900303255.1). Taxonomy (NCBI): domain Eukaryota; kingdom Metazoa; phylum Chordata; class Actinopteri; order Gobiiformes; family Gobiidae; genus Lesueurigobius; species Lesueurigobius sanzi. The sequence goes on along the minus strand of OMNZ01090712.1, from coordinate 10,107 downwards.
TTATTTTTATTCTTATTTTGATGCCCTTCATGGTGCTGGCAGGTTGCTGGCACTGCACTGTGAAGTGTATATGATGTAGTGTACAAACTTGAAATAAACAATCAATCAATACCAAATTAAATGCTTCATGACCATTTCCATCCGCAATGCCTTTTTTTGTTGGTCTTGTGGTACATTTCCATATTCTATTGTAGTCTATTTCTATTATTATTTGGTCAATCTCCATTTTTGTTTTAAAAGTGTAAACTAGTACACTAAACCAGTGTTCAACTATTTGGATTATGTGTTGGTTGACCAGGACACCAAATGTATCTACCATGATCATTTTTCTCACTGCAGGTGTCTGAAGGAACAATTGTAACTATGGTGGCTCAAGAAACAACAAGGAAAATCAGCAACATATTTGTTCAGTTACTGAGGCGTGAGACCCAGGCCCTGAGGAGTCAGCTGGAGCTGATGGGGAGCCAGTTGAAGAACGCACCGCAGAATCAGAACAAGAGCACCCAATGGAGGAAGAAGAAAAAGGGCATCGACCCAGGTGGGGCTCAAAGCCCACAAAAAGGTTAAAGGATTGATATTGTGTAGTAGGGTCATTCCGTGTCAATTCAACCAAGAAAATGCACTCACGTCACAGATTTTGATGACATTTGGTGGAATGATTTGGCCTCTAGGAGAAACTGAGAGCCCAAATATTTTTGCTCAAAGTCATCTAATTAGTGAGATATGGGCTAACGATTTTTCGGCCAATTAGCACGACATGCGATACAAAAACGTCCATATCTCTAAAAGTATGGCACCTAGAGAGCTGATTCAGGGGTCATTTTAAAGGCCTTCTTGGTCACTCTTTCCAAAAATGGACTAGAAAAAAATGATAAAGGACTAAAAATCAAAATAGCCAATAGCAAAAAACACACATCTCTCAATTTTCTTCAACACGGGGAACAATTAGGCAGAGGTTTCCCAGAGCACCGCGTGCCTCGGTCAGAACCGCAAGAGACGGGGAAAAAGGCGGAGAAGTGGAACCACAGCATTGGGCAGCATGAGAGATGCAGGGAATGAATAGATGAGGAGAGAGAGCCTTTTAAAGCGCTGTCATTAGTGCTGACACTAGCCGATCCCAGCACCGATAAGAGGACAGTTTAGGCTGAATCTTAGGTGGACTGGCAGACGTGGCCCCACGGGGCGTTATGGCAAATTTCCGAGAGAGATGGCCGCGGGAAAAGTGATGCACGTATATGGTTATTATCAATATTGTCTGATCCTCTATGGTGCGGCACTAAAATCTCGATATAACGATAAATTCGATATAGGTATGATATATCAAATATGGCCATTTTCGACCTGACATACCATGTATTTTGCCTGATTGCTCAAAAAGTTATGGAATGCCCATCCTGAAACTTTCAGGGATGTTGGTGGACATGATAACCTTTCTTTGGTATGAATATGAAATGAAAATTGAGAGACGCGCGTTTTTTGCTATTCCCAATTTTAGTATTCACTCCTTTATAATTTTTTTCCAGTCCATTTTTGGAAAGAATGCTATAGAACCAAAATATAGGCCCTGAAGAGAGCTTTAAAATGACACCTAAATCAGCTCTCTAGGTGCCATACTTTTAGCGATATGGACGTTTTGTAATGCATGTTGTGCTAATTGGCCGAAAATTTGTTAGCCCAAATATTTTTGACTTTGAGCAAAAATATTTGGGCTCTCACAGTTTCTCCTAGAGGCCAATCACGCCACCAAATTTCATCAAAATTTGTGACGTGAGTGCATTTTCTTGGTTGAATTGACACGGAATGACCCAGTATACTTCGCCAAAGCCATAATCAACTACATTGACACCTGACACTGTCTCTACAGGTGCGACTGCTCAAATCTTGGATGAGGACCCTGCAGACCCAACCTCAGGCAGCTCTGAGCTCCATCTCCAAGGCCACGGTGAAGATAACCTCAGCCCATTCAAGTGCCACATCTGTGACAAGACGTTCAAAAACAAAGTGGCCCTGAAAACCCACAAGCGGTTGCACATTGACTCCAGACCATTCCCTTGTCCCACCTGTGAGAAAGCATTTAAGACCAAGTCCTACCTGAGTGCCCACCAGGCTGTGCACAGTGACAAGAAGCCTCACCACTGTTCGGAGTGCAAACAAAGTTTTAGAAGTAACTTTGCTCTCAAATGCCATGAGCGCACCCACACTGGAGATGAGCCCCTCAAGTGCTCCCAGTGTGACAAGGTTTTCAAACAGAAGAGGTCTCTGCAGTTACATGAGTCTGTGCACAGTGGTAGAAGCATCATCTGTGAGCTCTGTGGAGCCACCTTCACCTTTCAGCAAAATTTGAAGCGCCACATGCGCATCCACAGTGGGGAGCGACCCTACAAGTGCCATATCTGTGGCCAGAGCTTTATCCAGAACAAGCTCAAGGCTCACATGCTCATCCACGGAGCGCCCAAGACTTTCATGTGTGACCTGTGTGGGCGCACCTTCCTCTACAACTTCCAGCTTCAGAGACACCAACAGGTCCATGAGAAGGTGAATACCCGGGGTGTGAGGGGCCGAGCTGGAGGCCAGAGCAGAGCAGGACAACGCAGAGTGATCTTACGGCGGGATAGGAGCATTGTGGATGTAACTCCCTTCAGCTGTAAGACCTGTCACCGCTGCTTTGAGGATACCAGCGCTCTGCTCAAACACCAGCTGGTTCACTCTAAGAAGAAGCAGTACGAGTGTCACTTATGTGAAAAAACCTTCTTCTATAAAGCCACATATGACTACCACCTGCGCCTGCACTCTGGGGAGCGACCATTTCAGTGCGAGTTGTGTGAAAAGTCCTTCATCAACCACCAGTCCCTCAAGTGCCATAAACTGCAGCACACTGGGGAGAAGCCGCACCAGTGTGAGCACTGTGGAAAGGCCTTTCGAGTTCGCGCCAACTACACCAAACATCTGCTCATCCACTCGGGACACAAGCCATACGAGTGTGAGGTATGTCATATGCGTTTCCGTCAGCTCACACATGTGCAGTTTCACATGCAGGTGCACACTGGAGAGCGGCCATACTTCTGCAGTCTCTGCGGACAGGGCTTTTCTGACTCCCGCCTGCTAAAGAAGCACCGCTGTGGACTCCAACAGGACACCGAGTTGTTCACCCACTCATCGGAGTAATCTATTTACAGATTCACTGCATACAGCCCACGAGAACTCCTGGTGGATAATGTATATCCACTACAATTTAAGAAAATATTATTGTGTGTAAATTTTACTTTTGGGGAAATCGACCATTTGATAAAGGTGGAATAAACTTTAATGTGAGTGAAATGATCAACTGAATAAGTCCATTTCTTGAAAGAAGGTCTGGTTTAGTCACGGTATATTATTATTAGCCTCAAACTTTAATTAATAAGCTTGTTTTTACGTTTGAGCACCGATCGTTCAAAGGTACTGTATTTATAGATCACTCATCAGCCCAGTAGGGAGCGGCAAATCCACCATTCCAATTCTGCACTGATGTGCGCTTCGCTGAAATGCGGACAAAGGACGAAAAGGGGGCAGGGCGAACAGCCGCTCTCGAGAATTGGACTGATCGCAAATGACGTCAAAATGCTATTTTCGCATGCGCTGCATTCAGTGACAGACAGCAGGGGGCAGCAGAGGGCAACTAAAGGGTTAGAAACACAAGAAATACATAAATATAGCAGTCGGCTGTTTAATTTATGTCCAACACTGGGCGCCGCCATGTTGTTTTCTCTAACTCGGGCTTGAGAGATCCAACCTGAGTTTCCCAATCGGAATTACAAGGTTGGCGTGCGTTCCAGTTGAAATCTCCTGGTCGGAGCTCGGAAATTCCGACTTCCAAGAACAACTGGAATGTAGCATGAATACGCTATGTTTGAGAGGAGAGTATACGGTAACCATAGCAACCACACTGCATGTGTTGCCATTCATGTCCGAAGTAATATGCAAATATGTAATTTGTGATCAGTCCTATTGGGACACCCTGCACACTCGCAGCCTCAGCGGGATCGCACATTTGAGGGGCACAAGGGTGGAAGTGCAAGTATTGGGACAGGGCCCTGCTTTCACATGACGTTAGGCATTTTATTCATTAAAATGGCCAAAAGATACCATTATTTTTGGCTACAAAATCTAAGTAATGGATAGAGCCAGGTTTAAAGTATGGTTTTATTTTGTTGATATATGAGTTACAAAGATTTTTTCAGAGGTAATTTTTTATAATCTGTGTAGTTTTTGAATTAATGAATATTGTAAATCTGTAAAAAAAAAAATTTAATATCTCTTTGTTTTTTGGAGCTCAAACTTAATTAAATCAAGCTAGGAATTAAATATTCAAAAATCACTGTGAACAAACCTTCAGAATATAGTTGAGTCCCAGACTGTAAAGTTTGAAATCTGTAGGAGCTATTAAAGTGGAGATGTTGTCGCCAAAATGTGAGAAAAATGGCTTTGGAGAAAATCATTGAAATGACAGTTTCATATTGTTCTGGATCAGTCAATAATCACACTCCTTATTGTAAAGATTAGGACATTTATTTGTTTCCAGGTGAAAATCTATATGTAAAGAAAGCAAACTAGCCAAAAAACTGAGAAAAAAAAAATCCTGCATTGTCTCCCCTTAATTCAATATTTTATGAAGGTTATTTGTGTTTGTTTTGTTACAATCTGATTACCTGTAACAATTCTACACACTACATAAATTAGCTTTTTGATCAGGAGCCACTAGAGTTTTATACCACTTCCAGGGCCAATACACCAACATTTCAATTCAAACCCTTGTAGTTGCCTCGCCCTGTGCTTTAATTTTATGTGAAATAATAAAATGCGAGTTTAACTTATGATAAGCAAATAGATTGTTGTCAAATATAATGGATTATATCCTTTTCACTGAAGCTATATGTGTTGTCAGCATTGCTTTGTATTTGGTAAAGATAAGTTATTAAAGTAAACAGAGATTGAAAAGCAGCTAAAAATTAGGTCTTCTCTGACGTTCCAGTGTATTTTGTGTCAGCACGAACATTCCGTCCTTGTCTTCTCCTCCTCTCCTTTTTCTCCAAGATCCAGTCTTTACCCTTTTTTGCAGATTTGCCCTTCATATTTTTAAAACGGCATCTTTGTCCTGAATATTGAACTTGCTTTGGCACTCTTTTATCTGAAGTTTCTGTTCCCAAACCTTTGGGAAAGACTCCTGATACTCCGGCAAACAAACACAAAAGAATTTTTTGGCCTTGCTGCTGTTGGGGTAATCAACCACCATGCCCCCACTGAATCCAGCCTTCATGGCCTGTGTTGTGATCAGCACCAGCTGCTCCGAGTTTTCCAGATAAAGCTGAAAAACTGCACGAGATCCCCTTGACAGAGAGGAGTATAAGGTGCTGAAAAAAACATATAGTCTCTTTGGTGGACTGTGTATCCTCTTGTCAGCATTGCAAAGCCATTGTAGAGCAGAAATACTGATGCAGCCATCAAATGTGCCAGGTCTGAAGGGCATTGCCTGCCCCATGTCTCCAACAAGGAGGTCACCTTCCACACTGTTCCACCCACTTCTCTATCAAGTGCAACTGCAACATCAAGTATTGATGTAGGCTACTGATGTCTATTCCAACCCAGTAGTGTTCCTCTCAGTGTTGGGAGTAAAGTAACTAGTTACAGAAATATATTACTTTTTCAGTAACTGATGAATATAATATTACTTAAACAAAATACAGTAATATATTACAACAAAGTAAAACAATTACAATTGAAGTAACTCAAGTTACTTCAAGTTACAAGTGCAACTGCCCCCAAATAAGATGCAGCACCAAATCCAGTTGGATACTGGTGCAGAATTTCGTCAAAACAAGAGAGGAGACGACTGAGGAAAAGGAAATCTTTGATTACAATTTAGCTCTGTGGCATTATTCTCCCTTTTTCAGTTTATATTTTGCTAAAAGTAACTCAAAGTAGTGTAACTTAGTTACATTTTTGAGACAGTAATATGTAATACAAACATATTACATTTTTAAAGCTGTAACTAGTAATATAGAATATATTACCATTTTTAAGTAACTTGCCCAACACTGGTCCCTCTTCAGTGCAGTGGCTGGTGCATGCGCACATTAAATTTATCCGCGGATCAGGCCACTTCACTGATCAGGCTGAGGCACCGTTCCTAACTGCTGAGGGACCTTAATGTTAAACCCATGACGTAGCTCTCAAAGGTTAAGGGGGGAAGAAGGAGCTATTTTGTCCCCATTTTAGATGCAGCCCATGGATGTATTATAGATGCAGCCTGAGCCTCTGGCTCAGCAGACACGATACTTATTGTTTTAGACTTTTATTTTAATTATCACTTTGATTACGGAGATTTTAATTAATATTCACACACTTATATGCCAAAATTAAGCAAAAAGAAAATGTCAGCGAGAATACTTTTCATTAAGCAAACGGAAGCATCGCCAGCTAACGCCGTGAGGCGTTCAAATGACTACGTAAAATTTTACTTTTCACAGTCACTTTATATTTTGACGATATAAAAAATTAATTGTGATACACTGAGAAGTGTCCCATCTCATCTGCCATAAGGCAATAACCTGAAGGGGCGATTTCAATTTTTTTATTCCCTCTAGATTTTGACAATCAATCAAAGACACACATAATGTATCCAAGCAAAACACCAAGGATTCACGGGAGATCATAAACTTATCAGAATAGATATTCAAAATTGAATAATCAAATAAAATAAATTCTATGAAATGAAGAGGCCACGTAATACCAGAATCTCTAAATCACGAAGCATCACACGTAGGATTTAAGAGACATAAGAGGAGAAAGAACAGAAAGAAACACGTATGTTATGCCAATTAATCACGGGCTCCTCAAATATTAGCATTTTACGAAGTCTCTTTAACGCCTCATGGACTTCCGGACACATCGTGCCTCCGGGACGGCCAGGGCAGTGACAACGGCCCTAGAATTAACGATGGCGGAGATTGAGGCTCAAGTGGCCCACATTTTGGAGGTAATGGTCAGCACCGCGGTCTCAGAAGTGTCCAAGGTTGTGGACGGAAACGCTGGGGGCAGCCTGAGCACATCAGAGGCCCAGCCCATGGACCAGAAGGTGGGTGAGCTATGCTAAGGAACTTTACTCAAAAGCCCGCACTTTTGTTTTGTCACTGTACTGATTTGCTGTTTTTTTGGTGCGTGCCTCCAGGTGTTCCATTTAAGCCTCGTCATGGCAGCTTTGGCCCAGGACGCAGTGGAGAAACTCTGCCAATTGTTCCACGAGTCCAAGGTAGGCTTCATGTGATATCAGACTGTAGGACCGCGGTGAAGCCTGCCTCGTCTGGTGAAGGCGGGTGCGCTCGTTTCTCATATCGGCACCGTCCTCTCACAGCAGGACCATTACAGAGACCACCTCTAGGGGCGCTGTGGTCCGTGGTCCTGGGTCCTTGTGGTGTGTGATGGTCTATGGGCTGCATCTAAAATGGGAAATAAGCCTAGGAAATGTCCTTACCTTAATGTTGACCCGGACGTGCGTCATCGACCGCCATGACAAGGAGCGTCTAAATTCGCAGGTTCAATGAGGAAGGAGCAAGGAAATTAGCAGTGATGCTCCCTATCATAGTCCCTTTAGCATAGGAACCTCTGGAGGTCCCTTATCAGCGTCAGGAGCTATGAGGATATCCCACAATCCTTTGCACAGGCCTCTTTCGGAAACACTCGAGGGTTTTCGTAAATTACCGATCTCTGCACGGATACTGTTTATGATTGATAGACACGAGTTTAATTCAATGAAATTATCTGCACAAGACAAACTTCATAACGTGACTAAATAAATGCCCAGAGCCTCTACAGAGCAGCCTCAAGATCTCTGCTAAACTAATGGTTTCACCGCTTTAGTTAGAATTTCAATCTAATATGCAAATTAGCCACATGCTGGAGGGCCGATAATAACATGATAATAACATGCGGAGCAGCTCCCTGTGTTTGCGTGAAGTCTATAAAGTGCTGTTTATTGAAAAAAAAAACAGTTGACAATCTGTTTAAAGTCAGCGGTGGACAGTAGAAGGAGGAGTATTTTTGTAGTCAGGATTGTGGGTAACTGAGTCTTTTTAAAACAGCTGTTGGCAACGTAACTTCCCCTGTAGTTTCCGCTGAGTGAGGAAGGTTCAAATTGGTGCAAATGCGCAGCTGAGGCACCGTTCCTAACTGTTGAGAGACCTTAATGTTGAACCCATGACGTAGCCCTCAAAGGTTAAGGAACAGGGATAAGGAAGGAGGTATTTTGTCCCCATTTTAGATGCAGCCTATGTCTGTGAAAGGCTCTTCTGTGAAAAGGCTCTTCTTCTGTCCAATCTGCCATACAGAGCGTTGTTTTTTTTCTCTGGCTGGCGTGCAGAGCTAGCATAGCGCAAATAGCATGAAAAGGTAAACAATCACATTGAGACACGCATCACCGGAAAGCGACTGCTACTATGCAGGAGATCGGCACAATACAGGTGACCTGACTGCGTAAACTATTATTATTAAAACAATTATTTATTTGAAGGTATTTTTTTGAAACAAAACAAACCAAAAGATATTGTTTGGACAATTATGAAAGTGCAAATTATATCAAGTATATTCACTTTGGGAAGGGTCTCTGAGCCCTCACACATCACACCTGCCCCCTGCTGACCTGCACCATGGCCTGCACTCACACACGTCGTGGTGCAATGTCAAAGTGCAAAGTAACCAGTTTTGGAAAATGCTAACTTAGCACTTTTTGACACGAATTTTCAAAGCGATTTTACACACTTCCCGGAGGCCTAGAAGGACATGGCTGGGCTCATATTAAAGCACACGCCCTCCTCTTCCCCATGTAAAAAGTCTATGACTTTGACTCACGGAGCTATGTCCGTGACCATGGTCGCGGCTAGAATCGTTTTGTCTCGATTACACTATTTTTGTAATAGTGCAGTGTAGTAATCGTAATCGAATTTTGATTAATTGACAGCCCTAGCTAGTACCATGGCACTTTTAACGGGCTCCTTGGATAGGATAGTCCGCTCTCATTCACAGTTCCTGCCCAGCTGGAGGAGATGCACACTACTTCTGCCGCCCTCCTCCGAATGGCACAAGCATTTGCCATTGATGGGGGCCGCACTATGTGCTCAGCTCAGGTTGGCTGTCGCTACCTTTGTCTTGGCTAGGGCTGGGCGATTATGGAAAAAAAATAATCTCGATTATTTTTCCCATATTGAATGATTTCGATTTGATTTTTGTCTAAATAAGAAAAAAAATAATAAAAACAGATAAATACGGCCTGAACTATAGTAGTGGTGATTATACAGATTGCGGGCATGGCCTGTTGTAATGCTACATCACTTCTAAACTGCACTAACTGCTAACTTTCTACTAAAGAAGCAGAAATAGGCTCCTCCCACACAGTAGACACAAAAAAAGCATGTGCAGAGATCGCACAAAAGTGAAAGTGTTTGAAGAAACAACGCAAGAATGCAACAACAGCTAGTGTTAGCTAGCGGCTAGCACAGATTAAGTTCACTATTAACAATCGTTAGGAAACCATCTCAGGCCTACCTTTTCCATTGGAGTAGAAATCCTAAAGAAATGCTAGTGAGTGCTCCGATATTTTAGAGGAAACTGCAGCTCATTTTTTCACCATCAGCAGTCAGCAACTTACGAAGCTTTGATTCTTTGATTTTGCGGACATGTAGCGTTAGGTTAACTGGAAACAACAGAGCGTTTACCGCCATCTACTGGACTAGACTCGTAATTGCTACTAGTGAGCACTGCAGTATATTTTATTTTCTGCAGATGGAGCTAGTTGCCTTGACGATTATAGCTCACCACGCGATTATCGTAATCAACCTTTTTTAATATCTAGATCCAATTAAAATTTGATTAATTGCCCAGCCCTAGTCTTGGCCATCCTTCATTCTGTCCGTGTTTTCTGTTCACTGACATCTCTCGCCCTTTAGATCTCAAACATAAATTCCACCTATTTGTTTCTTCTTTAAATAAAAAATCCACAGAATAGTTTCATATCACCGCGATAGGTCTGTTTACATTACAAAAAGTTTACTGCACCTGTGCTATCCATCTATCCAT
>OMNZ01090710.1:0-10142 GCA_900303255.1 Lesueurigobius sanzi | reverse complement strand
TGCATTATGACACAGCAGCAGTGACCTCAGAGCTGCTGCTGCTGCTGCTCATGTGGGGCTCATGGTGACACAGCAGCAGTGACCTCAGAGCTGCTGCTGCTGCTTATGTGAGGCTCATGGTGACACAGCAGCAGTGACCTCAGAGCTGCTGCTGCTGCTGCTGCTCATGTGGGGCTCATGGTGACATAGCAGCAGTGACCTCAGAGCTGCTGCTGCTGCTCATGTGAGGCTCATGGTGACACAGCAGCAGTGACCTCAGAGCTGCTGCTGCTGCTGCTGCTGCTGCTGCTGCTGCTGCTGCTGCTGCTGCTGCTGCTGCTGCTGCTGCTGCTGCTGCTGCTCATGTGAGGCTCATGGTGACACAGCAGCAGTGACCTCAGAGCTGCTGCTGCTGCTGCTCATGTGGGGCTCATGGTGACATAGCAGCAGTGACCTCAGAGCTGCTGCTGCTGCTTATGTGAGGCTCATGGTGACACAGCAGCAGTGACCTCAGAGCTGCTGCTGCTGCTGCTGCTGCTGCTGCTGCAGCTGCTGCTGCTGCTGCTGCTGCTGCTCATGTGAGGCTCATGGTGACAGCAGAAGCTGCTGCTGCCGCTGAGGCTCATGGCTGAGGCACATTTAAGAACAAGTGCTTCACATAAGTTCACGAGGTCGACATTACGAAATACGGAAAATACAAAAAGAAAAAGGCTAAAAGTAAGTAAATTTGAAAACTCATGACTAAAACTGAACTTTTGCAAATTTTGTAACTCTCAGTCAGAGGAAGTCAGTGGTTTTGTGATATATTATGATTATTATTGTAATATTGAGATAACAATACTGTATATTGTGCTGCCGTTAATGTGATGATTATGGCTTACGAGCATAAGACAGGTTAAACTTATAAACATAGTAAGCTAATAACACGGTCATATTATTATTTTGCTAGTTAAAGAAATGACCTAGTTTCACTGGTTTTGTTGTCATGTTTATTAACTGTCCTTGGACTAGTATCCGACACACAGAGGTGGAACTGTTGTCATACCACCATAGTGCACACAAGGGCCATGAGTAAGTCCCAGTTCCTTGAAATTTTGAACTTTCACTTTGCTTCATAGAAATGCCACTTCACTGGTGTAAAACTATGAACACTTTTATTTGGTTAAGTATTGGGAAAGAAATGTGTTAACGTGTCATGTGCACTGTTTAGAGCGTATCAATGTTTCATAAAGAATAATCTGAGCTGATTTACTGCGATTAATTTAGTACACTAGTACACACAAATACTACACAACATTTTGTAATATTGCCCAATCTTATTCATGGTATTTTATAATTCATGATCACACGCTCTGCTGTTGGACATGTGATCTGGTCAACTCCAGGAAACGGTCAAACAGTTGAATACAGGAAGTGGTTTTTGACATCTGATCCTGGGAAAGGAGCGGTGGGCGTGGACTTTAGCCAGCGGCAGCACAAATCGCCACAAGAGCCGTGCTCCTCCAGACAGATGAGCCGATAAGCCTGTCCCAGAGCATCAGTCACCCCCCGCCCCTGTCTCACACATACAACAGCCTGAGCCCAAGATCCAGAGGCACTCAGTGGATCTGCTGAGGCCACACAGAGGCCAAGCAGATTTTCATGTTGTAAACACTTGGACGTGATGATAGTTACTACCGAGATGTGGATTAAGGGGAGACACTGCAGGCAAAAGTAGTTTTTCAGATTTTGGGACAGTTTACATATTAGGGATGTCAAGATTAACCGGTTTTACAATTACCGTGATTATAAAAGCTCAAGGTGGGTTTATCTTGAGAGTTTTAGGACTCGAGGTAAATCGTTGTTTCTCGAGTCATGAGCCGCAAAGCGCAACGACATCCGGTGTTAAATCCACCAAAAATCAGCTCAACTTTTTGCATGTGGTGGTACAAACAGTTAATATAATACAATAATAAATAAATGGGTCTACAGTGGAACTTAGTTAGAATAATGAAGAGGGCTCAATCATCATTTAATTTAAAATACTTCCAATAATAAGATAATAATAAAAATAATAAAAATGTAGTTTTGCCTGCAGTGTCTCCCATAGGCTAAGGAGTGATCTCAAATATGAAACCACAACACGGTAACATTACCCGCGGGATAATAATTTCTGCCATTATTACAAAACGCATAAGATCTACAACAGTCAGGTTAAATAATCCAATGCGTGGAGAACAAATCCATTTATCCATCTTTACATGATAATGGTAGAACGTCGCCAAAGGAAGAGTCCTAAAAGAACCATGTGCAGCGCTGCATTGTTACGTCACGGTAAAAACCAACGCTTGCGTTATTAAAAAAAAAAAAAAATTTTAAACATAGGCTAAAGGTTCAATGGATTTGAACTAAAACAACAATTAAATTAATATAAAAATATACATATAATGTCATGTTTCTTTTTTGTGAAAGTGGGCAGTACGGTTTGTAAGATTTTGAGAAATCCTCTCTATTTTCTTCCTTAATTGCGTGAATCGTAAATAATTTAGAATCCTGACATTCCTGTAACATATAAACTTTCACCCAGAAACAAATAAATTGCCAAATCTTGACAACAAGGTGTTTCATTGTCACACTGATTCAGTGTTTCTCCATAGATTTACAGAGAATCGTAGGACTGCGCTCAATATTTCGTATGAACAATATATCGTTACGGAGGACTTGACAATACTTGTATCGCATCGAGGCACCTGTTTTATCCCATGGTTTATCACAACACATAACATAAAGACATTCATACAGTCCTGCGTCAACAAGAACATTGATTACAACATAAGGAGGTGGAGGCGGGTTTGAACAATGTTACAGGTTAAGGAACGTGTGCGCCATTGTTTGTGTGCACAGTGGGTTCGGGAAGGGGGAAGGAGAAGGGATCTTAATGGTATTTTTTCCATTTAATTTTATTTATTTTGTTCAAAAGTGAAAAATATAAAACAAAAGTTAATGCAGCTTGATTTTTTTTTGGTCTTTTACAGCATTTACAAATACAATAAAGTTGTTACAGATAATTTCACATCATTTTACATTTTATTATTTATTTACAGTGTTCAAAATACAAAACCACAATCACAAAGTCGCCCCAAGTGCTTTACAAGAGACAATTGTTCGTTGACTCAAGCTCATACAGAGAAGCTACAATTTTCTTTTACATTAGAATTGATTAAAAACTGTCTGAAACCCCCTGAACCTTCTGTATTGAGGATATGTCCTAAACGTAAACCTTGCTGTTTTCTTTTAGTCTTCAAAGCCCAAAGTCAGCATCCCGCTCTCGGCCATTGTAGAAGTGCGGACCACAATGCCGCTGGAGATGCCCGACAAAGACAACACATTCGTACTGAAGGTAAACCCCCCCTGTTCTCACATTATGTTATTTTTTAATGTTTCGTGCGAGGTCTGCGTTGCGTTCATGGTCGGTTGTGTCTTGCAGGTGGAAAACGGCTGCGAGTATATCATGGAAACCATCGACTCTTTGCAGAAGAACTCTTGGGTTGCCGACATTCAGGACTGCATCGACCCGGGGTAAATTCGCTGATAAATATTTGCTGTTGGTGGAAGATGGCGTGTTTGGAGGGATGGAAAGAGGGGAGAGGCTAGATGGGAAGGAGGTCTAACACACACAGTCATTAATCATTCAATTAGTGGACTTTTTGACAGGTCACTTTGCACAAACATACAGTATAAGCTCTGGCTGCCGACATTCCTTCTCAGTTTTCCGTGGAGATCATTGGTGAATCTTGAGGATGAAAACGGCTTATTTGTAGACTGTGATATTTGCATGTGGTTCCTCTGACCGAGCTGTTTGTGTACAGGGACAGCGGTGACGACATTGAGCTGGCGTCCTGTCCCCACGGCCAGGCATCCAAGGACTGCTCCATGGTGGCCTCCTGCAGCTGTGAACTCCTGTCTGAAGGTGATCACAGAGTAAATACTCAAGGAAAAAATATCAACAAATAATATTTTTGAAAAGCAGGCTAAAGATAACACATCTCAATGCAGTGGTTCAACTGGGGCCTCAGGACCTGAAAGTGGGGACTATTTTTAGTGAGGGGTTTGATAATTAGCCTTAGAGCTAGGACACGCTGGTGGGACCATGTCTTTCAGTTGGCCCAGGAATGCCTCGGGATCCACCCAGAAGAGCAGGAGGAAGTGTGCAGTGGATCGGGAAGTCCGGGCTTCTCTGCTCGGACTGCTGCCTCGATGACCTGACCCTGGATAGAGAGGAAGAAAATGGATGGATGAAATTAATGTTTTCTGGGGTCACAGCTCGTCATTGTTGGAAATTACGGTAGTTCTGGGGCTACATGTGCAATATATCTAGAGAACCCAAACAAACCTAGCCTGGTCTTGCCATACCCTCGTACTCTTTTCCTACAGAGGGTCTGGATATTCACAATTGAGCTCCGTTATCATGGGTGGGAGGGGTCAACTCCTTTTAAAGTTTGAAACGATTAGATCTGATTTTACCCAATTGCTACCCTGGCCTTAGCCATCCATAAACTCTGGTCAATTGTCATTTCCTGCATATGCTCGACGTCACCTACAACACCCGCCTCCCCCGCTCGCTGAATGGTTGGATGAGATTCAACCGATGTATCGCAGCCGCTGAGATCAGACCCAGACATAACATGTAGGGAAATAATAATTGACCAGAGTTTATGGATGGCTAAGGCCAGGCTAAAACAAACCCCACCCGCAATGAGGTATTTTAATTAATCTGAGTATTATGCCATTTGTCTCTTCCATGTTTGTTTATTACAGCCTTACACACTAATACTAACTACTGACAATGACATGGTAAACTTTATGTTTGTTTAGGTATTTATCGCGCTCCAGAAAGGTCATGTCCATCAGCAGCAGACCACTACAGCGCCCCCTCTGTCAGATGCAGAGAACCTCCGTTCACTCAGCACCCCTCCCACATGCCTTTAGAGCGCTTCCTCCAGTCCCCAGAGGCACAGAGCTCCCACAATGCCACAGGTAGTAATTTCAAACTTCTGTTGGCACAACACACTGAACTAAATCCTTTACTTGACCTACTGTGCAGGTGGCAGTGAAGGAGCCAAGGAGTCTGAAGGAGAGGCCAGTCTGGTGGGGTACCCCTGGTTTCACGGGACACTTTCCCGCGTTCGTGCGGCACAGCTGGTGCTGGCGGGTGGCGCCAGGAGCCATGGCCTTTTTGTGATTCGACAAAGTGAAACCAGACCAGGAGAATATGTTCTCACTTTTAACTTCCAGGGAAAAGCCAAGGTGAGCTGTAACTTCATAATAAACATCAAATGATCACCTCTGGGCTTTCCTCGACCACACTCAACACTGTTTTGACAAAAGAAAATCATACATTTGTTATTATTTTTTAACCATTGCCTTCTCTTTTAAGCTGTTCTGGGATTTCTAGATTACATTCTGTGTGGTAAAAGGGTTTACCATACGCCAAATTCAACTCTATCTTGAAATACTGCTATGATATGATTATGACTATGTTGATTGGGAACTCTTCATCTGAAATAACACTCCACACCCAAAATGTTATTGGCAAGTTGTTAATCTAATAAAAGGTAATTTCTTCTCACATAAAATGTCAGTACATCTTGTGGCTTTAGTTCATAAAAGATGTTGTTACTACAACTGCAATGTGCAATGTCAACTTAAGATTCAGACAACAAATTTTAATTTAGTTTTAGTCTTTTGATGAAAAGAAAATGAATTTAATCAACTAAATCTAAACCTAGTTTAGATTTAGTTGATTAAATTCATTTTCTTTTCATTAGTCATAGTTTTTAGTCTCAAACTACTAGTCTCATTTTAGTCAGCAAAAATTACTTTGAAAAGAAATTACAACATATTTTAGTTGACAAAATGAACACTGCTTAAGATACAATCCACTGTCTACAGTATAGAGGTTATGATGTCATAACATAACAACAGCATGATGGTGAGCATTTCATCAAGACAACAGCAGAAAAATTAGTACCAACCAGGTTTATTTTTTATTATTTTTCTCATTATTAGTACCAACCACACAAATTGCCCCTCTGGGATCTAATAAAGTATTGAATTGAAAATTGAATTGAATTAAATTGTTATTCATTGATTTGCTGCTCAATTTTCAATGTTTAATCTATTTTTATTTAGATTAAAATGTTCATAACACATTCAACTCATTATTTCTCTATCGATGGGGATGATGTATTTTTTCTATTCCAAAGGTTACATCCGTGTTGGAGCAGGCGCTAATACAACTCTATGGGAGAAGAGACTTTGTGAAAGAAAGGTTCAAAAAGAAAATTGGCAAATCTTTTCCCTAATCAGTATTTGACAGTGATTGGATTCACAAACCTGCCGTATTATTGTAAAGGTCTGAATGAAAGTCCTTTCTACTGGCCAACATCATGCACATGTTTTTGAATATTGTCTCCACTTTTCAACACATTTATGTGAAAATAATTAGACCTTACTTCATATGTGCTGACAGGGAAGACATTGAACTTTGTGACAGTTTTTGTTTCATGTGGCTTGGCCCAGGAATTACAGAGAAATTAGCAATGAAATAAGACTAGAAATGACTAGAAACCTGCCCTCCACCTCAATTTTAAACTATTAGCTCTTTAGACAGTTGTGACGTCATGTGAACACAACCTATCTACAGCTGTCCCCTTTCACTTTTTTAACAGATTTTTTTGGCTTTATTTGACAGCTCAGGGTAAAATGGGGTGAAAAACAGGGAGAGAAATTCAGCATATTGTCAGAGCCTTAACCACTGCACTATCGACTGCACTTAGCTGTTACACGTTTGAGACAAAATGCTACTTGGATGTGGCTGAAGCGCTGAATGAATGCCATTCGTACCCCTTTGTGTCACCCGCCTCCTCTTTCTCCGGCTTCAGCCTTGGCTTTCGTTCCCACAGAGAAATGAAGGCCTTGAGGAGTCCTGACCTCTCGAACGTTTGGCGTGTTTTTGATTTCTTAACCTTCACAGAATCACAAACTGTTCCTCCTTCTCCTTAACCGCGTCGTTTCATCATCGTCGTGTGTGTTTTGTTTTCTCTCTTTCTCCTCCAGCATTTGCGTTTGTCGGTGAACGATAACGGCCAGTGTCACGTTCACCATTTGTGGTTTCACACGGTGTCGGACATGCTCAGACACTTCCACGCCCACCCCATCCCCCTGGAGTCCGGCGGCTCCGCTGACATCACGCTGCGCTCTTATGTGCAAGTGCAGAGGAGCAACAACACAGGTACGTGAGGTAATGTGCACAAACCTAACCATATATATACTCTACTTTTGTCATTCAGTTATTCTCGGAGGGGGCCCAGATTATCCCAAAATATTGTACTCAGGAAGGAATAGCATAACTTTTCATTGATCTGCTTTAACACAAAAAGGAAGCAATAAGAGAAAACACATAATAAAAAAAAAAATGTTCTGGTCTATTGACCCTTTCGCTGCTTACATCATCAGTGACATCAGCTGGAGGCAGGAAGTGAGCACGAGAAATAAGATTAAACTAAATCTAGATTATAAGTGTAAAACTACAACTTAAAAATGTGGTCCTGTTGTGGCTTAAGGAGCAAGAACAAGAGGAACGACATTTGAGACGATAAAATACGGTTTTAAGATTGCCAATGGAACAAGTATTTTTTTTGTCTCAATTTGTTGATTAAGTTATGCAAGACTGTCCAAACCCACTCAAAATCAACACAAATTCTCTAAATTCAAGCATTTTCATTTGAGTTCTTCTGAAAATTTCCCCTCAAAACATATATGATGCACAACACTAACATTTGTGGAAAGTAGTGCTCTACTTTAGGCCAGGATTTGGAGGATTGGTCCCTGGTCCTTTGACGAGCAAGAAAACCGGCCCCTCACCAGGACAACTTGCCCCTGTTTTAAAGGATGTAACATAAAATTAGTTGAAGATAATAAATGGTCGAGTGAAGTTTTATCTTCAAAATCCTATACGCCGACATTGAGCTTTTGTCAGAGGCATGTAGTACTCGGTTACATTTCCTCAAGTAACTTTTTGAAGTAACCGTACTTCTTGGAGTAGTTTTATCTCTTCTACTTGAGTAATATTACCTTAAAGATCAGTACTCACTTACCTGATGTACAATTGTATAAGATCAATGGCCGGTCTGTGCAAAATTGCTCCATCCGCTTAGGAAATTTTGTCTGCCATTAATGTCCTCATAAATATCCAAACTTGTCTCTCACCCAGTTACTTTTACAATACAAAAATAAATAAATTTAAATTTGAGTAAACATTTTTGGTATTTTATATGACTAATTATTACTATTGTTTGGTGGTAATCGTGACACTTTTGGATTGGTCAGCACGGCAAAAAGACATCTGGGAATAAGTGAAATCTGGCCTTGATTTGAGTAACTAGTGTCAAGACACCTCCTAATAAGGTATGGGGTATTTACACTTAAATTAAGAAAAATGATCAATCCACTCTCAACATTTGATATAAAAATCACAATTTACTTGAAATAACAATGATGTTCATGCACTATTCTTAGTTTAAGTTTTAAAAAAGTACCACATTGGCAAATTTCTTGAAACTAGTTGCTCAAATCAACTGCAAATTTACTAATTTCCTGATGACTTTTTGCAGTGAGATTCCCACAGTCTTCAAAACAGTAGAGCGTTTTGTAAGAATTGGGGGTTCACTGCCGCGCCTCCCTTCCTCCTGCGCTGCCCTGAGCTCTGCTGGCGTGTAATGAATGCCGTCCTGTACAGGGGAGTGAGGGGGCGCTTATGCCACCGCAGTTTAGCATGCAGGCCCAGGCTCTGGCCACAACCCACCCACAACCCACCCTGCCTGGTCACAAAGAGCCCTGTGTTCCCCCTGGCCGCTGGACCTGTACACATTCGCATGCTCACAGAGAGTACGCATCTGATTCTGGGCGTAAAAGGCTTTATTGATACACGGATCAGGTGTGTCCTTGGCGTTTGTGTTGCTGTTATCGCCCGTAAAGGAGGCCTGCCTTCACTTATACTAACCTGCGGTCTCTAACCCTTTTCCCCTGTTAGAGCTTTTGTTAAAAATCTGTAATGGTATGAGTCGATTTAGGTCCTTAACCTTCCTAATCGGCAATATATTACTAATGTAAATGTAACATAACATAGACCTCTTGACAAAACCCTCATTGAGAACTTTTAACATATGAAGAATATCAAAAAAGTTATTAAAAGTCCCTTTAAAACAATATTGGCTGAGATCTGTTTTGCATCTTGAGGTTATTGGCAATGCCTAGCCCCAGAGCAGGGTTCTCAAAGCGGGGGTCACGGGACACTGAGGTGGGGGTCACAAGATGATTTCAATCAATCTAATATTTTTTAAATTCGTAATTTGATGGATATGTCGGTGAAATTAAGCCATGTGTCAAAATTGTATCCAAATAAACATAATAGTTTGCGCTTTCAATAATTATACAGGCTGATCCTTCCTGAGTTGTTCATCAGGGCCCAGTATTTCAAAAATAATCTACCAGGATTAATCCAGGTGGATTGGATTTTTTCCAAATCTGATCTGATTTTGGGTATTTCAAAGCAGATTTTATCCTGAAGATGCAAATCCAGATTTGTAAATCCAATCCTGCCTTTGATCCAGATATTTTACCCTTTTGGATATTTCAAAAAATCAGATCCAAATCCAAATTTTGATCCTAAAAAGAGGGATTAAAATGCTCCCACCTCAGAGGTGGATTTTAGGTTGATCTTGTGTTCTAGAAGGGTAAATTTCACACAATTGGAGTTACTGACATATTTAACTCTGAATCCTCAGAATAATACTGCATTATATTGAGTAAATATTATCTTTTTCTCTTGAAAATATAATTTTCTATTGTCAAATTCACTACAAAAAGGCCATGTGTTCAAATCTTTGCTTCAATCATTTCTTCCGCTCTAAGATTTGAAGTTTGTAACCAAGGTTTCAACATTGTTTTGATGAAATATTTAGTTTAATCAATCTTACACAAAAATTAAGAGTCAGAGCTCACAACATTAAGATTGAAAATAGTAAATTACAATATTCATTTATGAATAGAAAGGATCCCCTTGACAAGTGAAGAGAAGAAGAAGAAAATATGGAAGATTTTTTGTGTCGTCACATTGTGAA
>OMNZ01090708.1:2997-13301 GCA_900303255.1 Lesueurigobius sanzi | reverse complement strand
ATTATACATGATGTGTAACCCACATAACTGCAACATATATAGAAAGGTTCACATAACAATCTCTGTAAAAAAGATAAAATCATGAAAAAATGCTTTGAGCCACATAATGTGATATTTAACCCAATAAAAGGCTGTGAATAAGACAAATCATGCAATCTTATAGGAAACTGTTTTGTTTGAGTTAATGTAAAGTTTGATGACAAAAGAAAAAAGGAGTGGGGGAGGGGTTATAGTGGTGCGATGCATTGGTTGGTTTAAACGCATGGCAGGAGTTTTGTTTTGTTATTGGTGGTAGAGGGCAGCATTACGTAACCCAGCGTACAGCCTGCCGGAATATACTGCCCGTGTGCCCGAAGAAGAAAAAAACATGGCGGTGGCCAAGGCAGAATTTTGAACTTCCAAACATGGATATATCTTCCAAACGGCGATGACATGCCATTAAATATACCCTATCCCACGTAACGACTGAAGGAGAAAGTAAGTACGTGCGTGACAATTCTGTCAAAACGTTTAGCAAAAAACATTTCCCCGGCCCCGGCCACTTTGCAACTTTATTTTATATTATAAGATACTAAAGTTTAATCTAATCGAATTGCTACAAGACAAAAGAAAAGTGATAAAAGAGGTCTGAAAACCTTCTGAATCCATAGTCATCACATACAGTAATAACCATAATGGTTACAATTTACATTCTAACTGCAGCTGGTAGTCGAGTGGTAAAGGCTTCATTTTTATTTCAATTCCTTCATTCAGCCATGATGCTCGTACAATAATAATATGACAGTAACAGTGACATTAATTATGTTCCATGCTGAATAGGAGCATGAGGAAGATTGTCTGCATTTACTGCATTTAGATTAGACAAAACTGCATATAAATGAGATAATAGTGAGTGTGATTATCTTGAAATATGGGGTCCATTACATTCATTTATTAACAGAACAGTATGATCCTAGAGAGTCGAATGAATCATTGATACTGATGTTGTGTAGAGATGATGGTGATGATGGCAATGAGAAATATTGTTGCTGTTGTTATTGTTTTATATGTATTTTTTGTTTACTTTTTATGTCCAATGTCGTTTGTCAAAAGGCTTTTTGACTTCTTAACATTGTTTCGGTTAGTGGCATCATTGTTATTATTGCTATCTTTATCTCTCAACACTGTCTCTTTTTAATTGTTTTCTTGTCAGGTTGGGTTCACTTGTCAACTGCATGTCTCCCCCCTGCTCCCTCTTACACCCTGAGCTGTCTCAAGAAGCCTCTGGCCAAAAGCATGTTAGCAACATTTTTATAGCATTTTCCAACACTACAGTCCAACAAGTCGATGTAGTAGTTCTCCCAGACAGACTCCCAACAGTTTGCCCCAGTGAATTTGAACTCCTGCCACAGTACATGAAAGACACAACTTTCAGCAGCTCAGACCGAGTCAATGGTGTGTGTTTCTTCCTCGCGCCCTGGGGACATGTGTGATGATGTTGGAGCGCGGAGGTCTAATCTTCAAACGCCACCACAAAACGCTGCAGATTAAGCCTGATTTAGTTGCTGCGGCGATAATTTGTTACATCATTTTCCTCAACAGGGTTATCTCAGCCTCCCACTTAAGACACAATGGTCTTAGGAATGTGCAGAGATGACACTTTGCCACTTTTGGGAAGACTTGTTTACAATAAAAAAACACTTCAGTGGTGCCAGATCACAACACCCCAGGGATCACCTTGTCCCCCAGAAAACCAACTTAGAAACTGATGTTGTTATTGCCATATAACAGCATTTGTAATTTGATGACTTATATTGCACTTCAGGTATTTGAAAAACATTATTATATCCAATGCTATTTATAAACATATAGTGGTTATAATGGTTATTCACTCCAAATTGAATTTATAGTGGTTATGCAGTTATTCCAGCACGACAACAGCATAGCAGCAGGAGCCAAATGAGAGACAATTTTGAGTTGTTATTACTTGTTTGCCACTCCAGAACGTTTAGGCTTTTGTTAAGAATGAAAAAAATAAAATAAAAATAAGCGTTGGCAGCTAACACTGACTAGATCATTTTAATACAGTAGATACTGTAACCCAGTTGTCTGGTTCATGGATTACTTTTGGATTACAAAATGTCAAAAATGAACTTTTCGCATTGTCCTACACAAAAACACAAAGAATCATTCTGAAGAAATCCATGTAATTCATAAAACCTGGCAAAAGTATAATCACATGCCTTGAATCAAGCCTAAAAAAAAAATACATTACTTTTCAATAATCATTCTGTAGGTCAGTGTTTCCCAACCAGGGGGCCGTGGCACCGCGAGAAATCATCAGGGGTGCCGTGGAAATTTCACCTGATCGCCGTGTAGTGGTCAGGTAGAACAATTGCACACTCTACCATTAGTGGGCAGTATCGTGGCATAAAACAAAGTAGCCCACAGTCATGCTGTTACCTTTGCACAACATACAGTAACCACTTGAGGTGGGCTTTTCAAGCATGACTGCTATAAAAAAAAAGAGACTCAGAGCTGTTCGTGTGTCTCATCCATTCCTGAATTTCAGTGCTGTGTTCAACTCTGCAGGCTATATGTTTATTATATCTCTATACATTTTTTATTGTAAAAATGGTGCCATGCCTCAAAAAGGTTGGGGAACACTGGTGTAGGTTACATGCTTTGAATTAAATTTCAATCAATCAAATTTCTTGAAACTAAAAGAATAAACCATCCATCTTTGTCTCTTTCCACTTGTACAGATTTAGGCCTTGAATCTTGGAATCATTTTCATGCCTATTTATGGCTACACCTAAAATGTATTCTAAAATGAATAGCAGGCAATTATTTTAGCTGGGGTAATGAAAGAGCAGAGCACTATACGGTAGCCTGTAAGGGAGATGAAATTGCGCAGTTTGAAGTGTGGCAGAAAGAGGCGGCGAGGGCGAGGAAAGGTGACTTAATGGAGCGCTGGAGGAGAGAGAGGAACCCAAAACAGCAATGAAAGGGACTGCTCCAATAGACAGATTGGGAAGGACAGGCCTAGGAGAAACGCTATAACGAGATATTTCAGTTGGGCTTTGCTTTGCTCGGAGATGGATTCCCTGTCCAGTTTAGCAGTCAGGCTGATCTAGTTAAACCTGGCTCCCCCATACCAGAACACTACACAAGGATTGGCATTTTAAAGATTTAGAAAGCTTCGGCGGCAGACCAACTTTTGCACGTATATTGCATCCACTGTACAGTTTGGCACAAGTGACAACTCTGTAAGGTAGAGGAAGATTTACCTAAAATATATTTTTCGGTATGCTGTGCAGAAGTGTCACAGGCTGAAAGAAGGTCACCATATTGGGAAAGTCACTTGGAGAAATATTGAAGTTGAGACTATTGCAAAACTACTGGGTTTCTATGGAGTATATACACTGAAGTCCATACTGTTATTTAGAAGTAGAAACCTGCATACATCCATTGCAACAAAGTATTTATCTGGACAAGGTTGTTTTGTTAAAGACTTTTCACCTCTTTTGTAGTTCTGAAGTTCTCGTCCACAAAGCCTCCTTAAAGAGAGGCAACACGTAAATAACCTAGTCCGAATGACTGCTTTTAAAACTTTTGCCTAAATGGAACACATCTGGATGATTTTTCATTTTATTTTATAACACTAACATCTCTGAAGTGACCAAAAGTCTCACAAGAGCTAACAATTATGTACAGAGGCCAAGATTTGGCCTATTGTGTGCAAACATAATCAATACAAGAATGCATTATGCTAACATGAACATGCTAATAGATTACATTGTTGGTGTAAGGGGCACTTAAGTTATTGCACGATAGCTTTGAGTCATTGCTTAATGTCATGCCTTACCGCTTGGCGTGCCCCGTATCCTTTTACTGACCAAAGTGACTTCACTGTATAATGAAAAAAGTTTTATACACTTTATGAGTAATCAGTGATCAGCTTAGCTTATTCAACATTGAGAATTAGATTGTAACATTTTATGAAGGAAGAAAATTGAGAAAATATCCCTTGAGTTATTGATGTTGAAAAATGTAGTTCTACAAACTGCCAGCAGAGGGCATTGAATGATCTCCTACAGCTGCAGTGAAACGAGAGGCAGTTAAAAGTTATACCACCAGCAATTAGCAAAATTAGCAAACATGCTAAAGCAAGAGAGTTTGAACACTAAAAGGATCAGAGCAAGTTCAGCGAAGGGTGTCTAGACTTAAAAACTCATAAAACCCCTTGAATTACTGTACACCGTGCGACGTACATTAGAGTGCGGGCTTGCGTTTTCAGAGCAGAAGAGGGAGACGGACTGAATATGCAGGAATACTGGGAAAAAACATGCCAGGTAAGCGATCAGTGGATATATACTGTAACATGATTATTGGGAGAGACAAACGATGATGTTTACAATGCATTCATTGTCATGTGAGCACAAAGAAGCACATTTCTGTCCCTATTATGTATTTGAGTCTAATTTATACAACTTTTTACTTTCTCTTTGAAATATTTTCAATATAGGATTGTCAGTTTTTAAGTGAGTGGTGCACTGTCAGTACACACTAGCTCCTTTACATGCTGCGCCTCAATCAAATTAGTTTTAAAATAATACAAAAAAAATTCCCAAGTACAGAATGCCCAGAACAAATAGAATCTTCCCTCTGTGAAAACGTTCCTCAGTTTGATTATGGGCAGTATATACCCCAGAGTAAGTGTGTGTTTACCTCACTGATGGCCTTGTAGTATCTTGGCTTCTGGAAAACTGGTGTGTTGTCATTCTTGTCCCGAACCACAATCCGAACTTCGTGAAAAATAACTGTCCCAATCAACAGGTTGTAACACTGGACTTTTACAACTATGGAATGGATGAGCGACGGCGGCTGAAAGAGACCACAAAATAAAAATCACAAAAACGAGCACAAAACGCTATCAAATGAATTACTATATTAAAAGTTAGTTCCAGTAACTTCTGAGACTTAATCTAAAATGGTCCAAATACGATGAACTACTTTAGTGGAAATGAAAACAGCAGGAGTCTGGAGATAACGTTCTATTTACTAAAATAGATGCCAAAAAAGTAAAGTGAATCACTGTGGAAATGGAAAAGGCAATCAAATATTTTTTCTTGGCTGAACACGACAGTAAGCACGGCACTGGGGATCCACTTAAGCTAACCTAGTATGAGAGTCTAAGAGCTAAAATTGCATCAAAACATCTTATTTACATCTCTGTCCAGCAGGCGCCCAGTGCTGTTGAGGTATAGGGCTTGCTTGGCGGGGTCCAGGAGCACCCAGTAGTCGTGGTTGTCCCGTAGGGAGAGGGAGATGGTGCGATCGGGGCCCTCGGCTACTCCGTTGATCTCCATGTTCTCCACCAGTACAGTACCTAAGAGAGAGACAGAGAAAAAACATGTGGATATAAACAACAACACTGTCAAAGGAATGCAGCTTGAATGAAAGGGAGCAGAAAGAAGAGTAATCTTATGTTATCGGCCCCTCATTACTTTGACAAACACTTGCACTCCGTTTGGTCTCTTATATCAAATTGTGTATCAAAGATGGGTTTATCAAAATTGTAGGATCACTTGTCATAAGATCGTCAAAAGAAATACAGTAGAGCATTTAGGAGTAGGTCAAAAATAGGTCAAACCAGTGGCACCTGGACTAAACCAAAGCTAAAATAACGGGACTAAAGAGAGGCAAGTCCACAAGTTAAACAGGACTAAACCAAAACCAAGCAAAAGAGGTTTTTGTAGGGATGCGCTGATCAAATACTAGTATTGGTACCGATATCGTAAAAATGTCAATATTGCGTATTCCGATTCCAAATATCAGATACTGAAGCAATACTTTCACCAACTTAATATAAATCTAGCAAAGTCACAAATCAATGACTAAACCAGGAACAAAATCTATAAATCAATGGGCTATTTACATACATTAAAATCGTGAAAAATCACATTTCCACTGGATTAACCTGGATTAATTTAGGAAAAAAAAACTTAACACACAAAAAGATAAAGATAATTCAAGACAAAGACATTTGTTGAGGATCTTTGTACGTTAATGAGTACTTTTCTATTCAAGTAATATTTTATTTGACTGTAACCGGAAAGTACCACAAAAATGTCTGTTTTTTTCAGGGCAGTTCTCCTTTTGGCAATATTGATTGTCAGAATATTATGTGGGCTGGAGCCAAGGTCACGCGGCTGTGAGAGCAACAAATTCAATTTATGGACCAAATATCCAACTCTCTTCTTTTCTTAAACCAATTTTTAAAACATTCTGGGATTGACTCGAAATGGAAATTCAAGAAGACAGACAGGAACGAGGGAGTCGTGTCGGCCTGGCAGGATGCAATACCGCATTAATAACTTTGGATCTTTCATGTGTAAAAAAATATATTTGGACAGACATGGGTAGGAGTAAAGGTTGATTTATCAAACACAAAAACAACACATTGCGGGCGAAGTACAGAGAGACATGAGACTAAAGCCAGACTTAGAACAAGGATGTTGGGAGAAGCTGCATATAATCTTTCAATTAACACTGAGCCGAGGAGGATTTGGGGAAACAAATGGGATTAAAAGGTAAGTTTCACTTGGAAAGTTGGATGGATAATGCGTGAAAAAACAACACAATGCAAGCAAACAATTATAAGGGGAACAATTTGGCAGTCATAGAAAGAGGACCATTCGACTGAAAAATGAAGGAACTAGATCCAAGAACAAACCACAGCTGAAAGAGAAGAAAAACAGGAATGATCCAGGAGTAAAACAGGAATAACCAAGAAAGCACAGTGAACCAGAACATCAAACCTTGGCTGTGTAAAAACAATAAATAAATATAACAAAAGAATATTTAAAATGTTAAATTATAGAGAAGGATATATTTAAATCTAATAGCTTTATAATAAAGTTGATACCCAAACTGGAATAGAGGCTACGAACACTATTGCTGCTTTTCCATACATATATCCATTACAAAGGTTACTCTTTGAGTAGTGGCTGGAGACCTGCGGATGCTCCTCCAATACCAGTGATACCAGTGTTGCACAATACAGTATGCACAATGAAAGCGATACAGTCTGTGGGACACAATGAGAACACTGTGGATGAATAGTGCCTTTTGATGGACTTTATTTACATTATTCTGAAGGGCCAAGATAAAAACTAAAGGAAAAAAGCTGCTACTATAAAAGATGAACTATGAAGATAAGCTATATTAGTCTAGGAGCCAGGTGGCCTCCTGGTTATATTTTTGCTACCTTTGTTAAACTATTATTTTATATGCCTTGAGCCATTACCAGTTGGGACCTTTTGTTTGTCTTGTGGCCCCGTTCGGTCACAAGACCCCTAAACCACTTTTTTTGGCCAAGCCTCAGACAGAATGTTGTCAGTCTGTAAAACTTGCTGCTGTCGTCACATACTGTGTCACACTGCAATGAAATTTGGAACATAGAATCCTGATATTGATGAGGAATGTGGCAATAGCATTGACGGTTTGTGCGTTTCGACATTTATTAGCAAACATTATACAAAATTGCATTCATAATGACAAATTATCTTTGCAAACTGTTTTACTGTGACACAGTGACATGGAATTCCTGTCCCAATTATGAATAGAAAATTTCTCACATTTATTAGCTTCAAATGAAGCCCAAGATGGGCTCTGTGTCTCACACGGATCACCTGCTATGAGAAAATATGTGTCATACGTCTAAACTGAGGCATGGAATTCTCCAATCATTTGTCCTATTAACCGTATCGACCGTTCCATCATACAGTTACACATTTCAGATCAACAATTCATCTTAACCTTTTTGGATTTTCTTCAAACTTGGCACAGTTGATGTTGATATGCCAAATATTATGTGAGTAAAATCTGAGGCATGTATCTGTTTTAATGTTTGAGATTTCGGGGAGTTCAAATGGGGAGAGTAGTTAGAATCAGGCCTCGCTGCAAACAAGTTTCATTAGTCTTCAGTACTTTGTTCCGTTTGTGGCAGATAAATGTACATTTTTACACTTTTTCTGCTTTTTACAGTGCTTTTAAAGGCGATGTACAATTTACATGCCACAAGTACCAGTAGGTAATGTAATGTACAGTACAAGTGTCTCAGACAGCTTCCATCACACGAAGAGCCTCTAATGGACATGTAAAAGTGCCCATGAGAAAAAAACAACCTTTGGGCAGTCGGTCTTTTCTGGCCAGGGTGCTAAACTGTGGAACTTGTCTCCTGAGCTGAAACAGGATGTAGATCTGGGGCAAAAAGGACTCAAGTCTGCACTCATATTTAGAATACATTGCAGCACTCTGCCTGTATTAATGTAAATGTTATTTATGGTGACTGTATTTTATGTTAGTGATCTTCAAAAGCCCTTCAAGGGGCGGACATTGCAAATGAGCCTTGGCTATAAATGTTGTAGTGTGTTACATGTTATGAGTATGGAGTGAATGAATAATGCCATATAAAGCGTCTTTGAGTGGGGTGCCTCGTGATTTTTCCTTTGCTCAAAAAGGTTGGGAAATGCTGTTCTAAAGATTATCTGATCAAAATAAAACGTGTCCATGCAGGGCTTCAGACACAAAAGACTCTTCTCTTTGGTATTTGTGGCAGAGTTATAGCCTCTAAAATAATAATGCAGGTCTACATCCTTCTTGTTTCTTCTGTGAAATGTATCTATCAAGTGATATCATTGTTATGTAAAATGTGTGGTTATGGAAGATGAACTGAAATATTTCTTAAGCGGTGCGCCTAAATTATGTCCCGGTGCAACCAACCCAAATGTTAGTCTGGAGCCCTGCCATGAAAACCAATGAAGAGACCAGCAGCGGAGTGCAGCTCAGCTCTCAAACTGTTAATGCAGTTTTACAACAAATGGATATAGCTGCGAGGGATGAGTGGAAGCAGAGCTGTACTCTGTGATGAAACAATCCGACCGGGCTGCTGTCAGCACCTCAGAAACTCATTGTCAGAGAATACAAAATACTCAAAATAAAACAAAACCGAACTCCAGGTACTCAACAATAATAAATGTAAAGCTACTCTAGAATATTTTCAGGTATTAAGGGGAGACACTGGCAAAAATCAACAATTGAAAGGGGGTAGGCGCTTAGGGCATCACATCTGTGTTTTCTTTCTGTGATTTAAACATTGTGAAATTCAGATGCTCAAACAAATAAACAAACCTAAACGTTCAGGTTTTGGGCCAGTGTGCATTCTTAACATAAACTTTCACCTGGAAAGAAATGAATGATCTAAACTATTTAATCCTTACAATAAGGAGTGTAATTATTGCACAGACTCAAAGTTTCTCCAAAGAACTGTTGGTGAAATTAAACCTTCCATTGTGGCAACATCTCCAATTTAGTAGCACCTACAGGCACCAAACTTTCCAGTCTTGTACTTCACAATATTTTGAAGGTTTGTTCAGAGGGATTTTTCAATATTTAATTCCTAGCCTTTATTCATTGAGTGTTGAAGCCCAACCAAATTAGATTTTAAAAAATCAATTTATTCACTAAGAACTAGCTTATATCCAAAATCTCCTCTAAACAAATCTTTGTAACTAATAAATTCACAAAATAAAACTATATATCTAAACCTGGCCCAATCCATTATTTAGATTTCATCTCCAAAAATATAGGCAATTTCGGCCATTTTTATGCTTAAGCTACAATACGCAGAAAGATTGGACTTTACTTTTTGTCAAAAACAGCTTAAACGCCTGGCTCTTGAGATTATTATTTTTTTCCCTAAAGCTGGCTTCTCCTCCTGTGACAACACTGAGTGGGGTATAATGGAGGCTCAGGGCGGAGCTTCTCACCCTTTTGCCCTTTTTAGGAAAATGCGGCATCTTGAATTCACTCGCGATGTGGTACAGTTCCCGGTACTGGGACGAAGTGGCCATTGTCTATCTTTTGTTTATATATCAATGAGTTAAATGGACCAATTATGTTCTGAATGCCAAAAAACAGGTAAATGGTAGCCTGGCCTTAGCCATCCGTAAACTCTGGTCAATTATCATTTTCCCTACATGTAGGTCTGGGTCTGATCTCAGTGGCTGCGAGACATCAGTTGAATTTCTCCGGACCATTCAGCGAGTGAGGGAGGCGGGTGTTGTAGGTGACATCAAGAATGTGCAGGAAATGATAATACGGATGGCTAAATTTCGGATTGGGTAAAATCAGATCCAATCGTTTCAAACTTTAAAAGGAGTTGACCCCTCCCACCTGAAAACAGAACGCAATTGGGAAGATCCAGACCCTCTGTACGAAATGAATACGAGGGTATGGTAAGACCAGGCTAGGTAAAT
>OMNZ01090707.1:0-10585 GCA_900303255.1 Lesueurigobius sanzi | reverse complement strand
TAACTGGGAGTAGCTTGGGAAATGTAACTACCGTATTTTCTAGACTATAGTCCGGACTTTGAGTATTAAGGTGCCCACACACTACAGGATTTTAAATCTTTTGAGACTAAAGATCTGTGCACAGGCCACACACACTTAAGGACAGACTCCTCAGACTAAAAATCTGCTAAAAATTCTCTAGTGTGTGTCCAGCTTAAGTCGCACCAGCCAAAAAATGCATAATGAAGAAGAAAAAAACACATACTGTATAAGTCGCACTGGACTATATGTCGCATTTTTTGGGGAAATTTATGATACAAAATCCGAGACTGAGAACAGACATTTCATCTTGAAAGCAAGTTACAATAATAACAATAGAATAGAGAACAACAGGTAACACATTGTTGGTCATTCATAAAGAACAGAATCAGTGTCAAAATAACGAACATGTGAAATTGTATATTTTAATATATAAGTTGCACCTGAGTATAAGTCGCAGGACCAGAGAAACTATGAGGAAAAGTGTGACTTATAGTCCGGAAAATACGGTATATTGGTTCCAGTGAGTTGTGGCGTACAAACACATTTTAAAGGCTACATCATTTACTGTATTTTCCGGACTATAAGTCACACTTTTTCTCATAGTTTGGCTGGTCCTGCGACTTATACATTAATTAATATGTTACGTTAACATACCAGACACCTATTCAGTTTGTTGTTTATGATTGATGTAGCTGAATATCCATCAATGTGTTACGTTCGCACACCGTACACCTATTCAGCCTATTGTTCTCTAGTCTTTTGTTATTATTATAACTTGCCTTTCAAGATGAAATGTCTGTTCTTGGTCTCGGATGTTGTAAAATAAATGTCCCCCCAAAAATGTGAGTTATTGTCCAGTGCGACTTATATATGTTTTTTTCTTCTTCATTATGCATTTTTGGCTGGTGCGACTTATACTCCGCGGCGATTTACACTCCGGAACATACAGTACTAATTATTCTAAGAGTTCAGCAGTGATAAGTTCAGGCATGGTGTACCTGTATGTATCCATTAATGAATTGGACAGTGTTGCAACACGCATGGACATGTTTTAGGATGATATTTACATAGTCCTCTACAACGTATAACATCTACAGTATGTCACTGTCAATGAGACCATAGTTAGTATCATCAAACGCGATTCAAGAAATCCTGTTTGGCAGCTCAGCCAAGCAAAGGGCATTGTCTGATCAAGCTTTTCATATAAATATAGTGAATATATCCATGAAAAGATACCAGTTTTTTCTGCAAAGGAAGCAAACACATTGTAAAATACTCTGTCTTCCTAGTTCATTGATGTCATGTTTTTTGGAGATACAATGAGCTATGCATTGGTTTGTTCTCCGCTAAAGGCTTTTATGCAACAAAAAATCACCACAAAGAATAAATATATCGCCAACATTAAGCGTAAGGCGCCGAGAAGAAAACAGGAAAACAGAAATGTTTTTCTCAGAAGTTGTTTGGATGTGCTGTGTGGACTCCGGAGGTGTTTGTGCATATGCTAATTGTCTCCCCTGGCACTAAACTTTGGCCTGTGTGTGTCATCCACGGGCACTGGTCATCTGAAATGAATGCCTGCTGACGGCTCATTAAAAATGCATTCTGGGAAATCGATGGACCTTTATGGCCTGGGGCTGACGGCCTAATCTCACACGCTTAATTATTTAGTACAAGTGGTCCGATAGTCCTCTGCTGCGCGTTGATAATGGGCGTTTTGTGAGCGTTTGGGCCCTCGCGTTGATATGTGTTCATGTGTGTGCGCACGTGTGAGGCAGAACCCAGACTGTGTGTATGGATGTAAGACGATACCCCGTTCTTTGTCACCTCCGCGCTTTGCTCACAGGTCTATGAAGTTTTAATGAGGCCAGGAGCCGTCAATGTAAAGCCTCCCACACATATCCAGGCGTGTCGGAGCTCTTCTGAGGACCCCGATAACTGCTGACAGGCGCCTTTCTCGTTGTCTCCGTCTTTTGATCTCGGTAACATGAAAATCATGCTATAGTGGCAGGGTTACCTCAGAACACGCACATGCTTTTAGACTGTCGCGCCAACAAAAGGCACAAGGGGTAGGGTTCCGGCACGCACTTTTATGCAATATTCATTTCTATTCCCGGTGCAAGATTGTGGTTTACTGTTAGGAGCTGGCACTAATGCTGTTCTTAAGAAATCTGACAAATCACATTCTGTTTTA
The DNA here is from genome assembly GCA_900303255.1 of Lesueurigobius sanzi. Taxonomy (NCBI): domain Eukaryota; kingdom Metazoa; phylum Chordata; class Actinopteri; order Gobiiformes; family Gobiidae; genus Lesueurigobius; species Lesueurigobius sanzi. The sequence goes on along the minus strand of OMNZ01090707.1, from coordinate 8,373 downwards.
TACAGCTGAGCGGGGATTTTGTGCTTAATGTACAGTTTTAGATCTCTTGCAGCAAAAAAGCAAGAAGATATAGTTATGTTTTAGGTGTTTGGTATACAGTACCAATATTGGTGGTATGATAAAAAGTAAACGGTACCCAGTCTTAAATTGTGTACTAATTCTGTATTAATAGTGTTATTACGAAAAGTATTTTAAAAAGTATGAAAAATCATCATCTTATTTTTGGCTATATGGCTACAGTATATACTGTAGTCTAGATGAGGGATATTGACAAAAATAAATATCTAAATATTTTGAGGGACTTGATGAATGAAGCAGTATTATTGCAAACCATGAGGAATATGCTTAAATGTCCTGGCAACAAAGCTTAAAAAAAAAAAAAAGACTGTACTTGAATACACTACAAAAGTGCAGAAAAAGAGAGATTACACTTCAAGCATATTTTTTTAATTTGATTTTATAGCCATAGTTTTTGCAACGTTTTTGATGGTTTCTCAATAGTGACCATATACACTCAATATTGCAAATGTTAATATCTTCCAAACAACAATTTTGATATGATATTTAGACGATATATTGCCCACTTCTACATTAGACAAATTTCCCTACGGGGACAAAAAAGTTCACCTTAAAGTTCACCTTAGACTCACTGAAAAAAAAAAAAAAAATCTAAAATAACAAATCAGTGCTTCCACTCCAGCAGCATTTAACACAAAATCATTTTCATTTTATACTAAACTCCATGTCTAACAATGCACCAGGCCGATAACTGAAATTTATTGCAATACAATAAAAATCAAGAGAAAAGCCCTATTAAAAATACACTGGAGTCGTACTCCGCGGAGACTTCAGTGCAGGACAAATCCGACTAAGCTGTTCTACCTTTCACATTTTCTTTCTCTCAGCTCTCCTGCGCTTCCTGTGCTTATTATTTTTGTGGGATTTTTTATGGCCATCCACGGTACATGTCTCCTGCTCATTGGCTCTCACACTCTTCTTTCCATTCTCAGTGTTTTGCCTGCACTCCGTACACCCCACCGCACACTTCCCTCCCCCTCCTGGAGTTCTGCTGCCTCTCCCGCCTCTCGTCTCCAAAAATTCGGGCGGTGCCAAACCCAGAGGGCAGCGTGGCCAGGTTAAACATGGCGGCTCCGTGTGTGCCGTGTCGGAGACACAGAGGAGACCCACAGACGCTCAGTGTTGATACAGCCTAATGGGAGCCAGCTGTGGAGGTTAATTTTAGTCTTAGCAAGTAGCAAGTAGTGCCCATGTCCTTTCACTGACCAGCTCATTTATCAAAACCAAGGTGCGCGAATAGATAGATTTAAGTCAAGCCATGTGGCTTTTGGAGGTGACCAATGTCTTTAATACTTCTCATTTAAAAGTCTCATTAGGCAGCGAACACACACTGTGCTGAGGAATGACAAGAGTATTTAAATGGGCATCTTAATGTATAAAGACAGGTCTATTTTACTTTTTAATACAGTATGTAAAATAATATCTGTGTAAAGAAAGCAGAGTAAGGAGAGACTGGCTGGCCAGTATTTCAAAGTGGTCTGGAGCACCCTCTGTAGGCAGCAGTGGGAATTAAACATTATAAAGCTTTCACTTAACTTTCACTTTACAGCACATAAAAGCTTTCACTTTCAGCTAAAGGCATAAAAGTGATAGCAAATCAATGGCACAGAACGGGTGTTGTGGTGGATTATGGACAGTTTTCAATCGAAATTTGCACTGCACCTTTCGACAGCCTTTCACACTTTTATGTTCCTTCTGTGGCGTAACAAAAATCCGTGAATTACAGATCGGAGCACTTCAACAGTAGAAGATGTTAACAGTAATGATTGGACAGCCATCCAATGTGAGCAAAACCACCCTGACAGAAACATAAAAGGCAATCTCATTCATGAAACTTCTAGCACGAATAGTGACCAAGTGACTCTTTCAATATTGCAGCCTAATCAGTTGTCAATGTAGACCTATTTTTGCTAATTGTGTAAATACATAATGGCGCTTAATGATTAGTGTCAAATGTCCACAGCAGTTCATTGATGAATTTAATTGCTTAATCAGTGCTGTTAATTTGAAGTGCAACAATGACCAGAAGCTGGAGCTTGCTCTCACCCCTGTCCCATGGTGCAGACTTTGAACAGTGTCTCCACACACACTGCTCACCCCCATTACATGACATTATTCTATTATACATTAATACAAGTGTCAGGGCTCATATTTTTCAGACCTGGAAGCACTTGGACGGGGGAAGATTTAGCTTGGAAAGTGAAAGCAGGCTGCGTTTCCCGCTGCTTCCTGATGGAAAAGCTGTATATGAGGATGTGTCTAGAAACCACAGGAATTACTCTGCACAATCCAGTGGCTCCCGCTCACTGCCGCCGCTGCTGCATGTTGATGAGAGGATGGCGCCAGGCTCATTTAGACGTCTTACATAGACTACGTACGGAACACACACATGCACAGAATACCTAAGTGATATAGAAAAATGAAGAGGGAACGCTGGTGCTCTTGGGGTATAGCTTCATGTGATTAGAATCATGATAAGGTCCAATGTGATGAGCAAACCTTAGGCTACCCAATCAAATCAATAAAAAAAATCTGACTGGAATTTCACTTCCAGGGGAGTCCTTATCCCAAATGGAAACCTGATATTGTACAGTACATGGCTTTAGTGGTAGAAAAATCAGAAGCACCCGAAGGAAACTTACGCAGACATGGAGAGAGTATCGTCGGCAGAGAGTTTGTAAATCTCATTGTGAAAAGCTCCAGCCAATCCAAGATCGAATCCAGGCACTTGTGAAGAATGTACAGTATATATCAGAAACCTTTACTGAATGCCAATTACACAAAATATTCCCGATAAGTCTGAATGAATGAGGGCCTTATATCTGACGCCTAACGACATGTTATCATCGCCCCATATTTTGCCAGGAAATATTCGTCCCGTCCCTCCTTGACTTTGCGTACACACATTAACCCCTTGGCCTGTCCTCAACGCCTCCCGGTGCAGAAACTCCCGTAATAAACCTCTGAAAGTCATTTCTCATGCCACACTTTCGCAGTCTTTAATTTAGTCATCAGCCGCTGCCACAAGGATCTCCTCTGTCACATGCACATCAGGCGGACTCAGCAGATGTGTGTGTGGTATCGAGTTTCCCACCGAACGGAAGCTGTGCCATCGGTGCGTGACTTGTCAGTGACATCATCAAAGCGAGACCACTAATTGTTTCCCGCTGCTACTGCCGATCTACGCCAGCATGGGCCGCCCGCGCGTGTGTGGGTGTGCGTGCGTGGATGCGCTCGGAGTTTCAGATCTCTTGGAAAGCCATTCATTTTATGTCGTGTTCAAAAGTGGACTGAGCATCATAGGCAGATCTCAGCACACACACAGTGCCCTCAGCGCCTCCTCCCACGGGGTTTCAGATTTCTGCTCTGGGCTGAAGAGCAATGACCACACCCACTCCCATAATGCCCTTCACCGAGCCCTGTGTTTATTATCTGCTTTTGTATCATGAGATTTCTCTTCTGTGTCCCTTGTTTATAGCACAATCATTTGAAGCTTACCCCAAACTGTCCTACCCTTCGTTGTATTTACTATATAGGTATTACTCATATCATTTGCCATTCATTTGGATACATAGACCAGTGGCTGGATAACTACATTGGTTTTGTGTTGGTGTGTTATACAATGGTCATGCCTTTTTTTTAGTTTGATCACCCAAAATTAACCACAGACGACCCGTTTCTATGTTAATCTCTCTGGTTAATTCCTGACTTGGCATTTTGACCATATCCCAGGGCTTCATGGAGCTCCGTGCCGCACATTTGGACATAATTTGCAGTGTACTGTTGTGATGGCCCCACTAAGAAACTTGAGGTTGATGAAATGAACCAACAAAATGAGAATTTGTGTTGAGAAAATGGCCACTAAAGTGTGAGATCTAACATGAGCGTGTTAGCCTATTCTTAGCTGTTTTTCCTCCAAGCATTTGCTCGGCGAAGCATGTTTTCCCTGAGGCCCACCTGAACTGTCACTCCATAGTATCCTCATTTATGCCATTGGAACATTTAGGGGACATATGAAGAGTTCATTTGCAAAAACAGATAAGTGCCATTGACAAAAATCAACGTATACTTGTCATTTTCTCTTCGTGTAGCAGTGTTTTTAATAACCAGACCCATTTTACTACTTCAGAAATATTATTAAGCCACAAATATAACTACACCTGATTAAGCCGCAACAAATGATGAATTAACACTCAATTCATCATGAACAATTCTGACTTAGTAACTACTTAACTGCTACAGTAAATGAATGCTTCTAACTTAATCAATAGTTCTACAGATGCTTTGGTTATTCATTATAATTTGATATGTAATTAACTATCTTTATCTTTATTTACATTGAGTTCTGAGTTGTTGTTTTTCTCTTCTGTATGAAGTAGCAGTGAAGCTGATTTGCTTTGTTTAATATATGAGTAATCGGGGGTAGGATTAAATAAGTTTTCTTCTTCCTACTCCCTTTCAGGCAAATGTTATTGATTTCGTTTTCCTTCTGAAACTGTATAATTGTTGTATAATTGTTGATATTTATGACACATTAATTATTATTAAGCCACAAATATGGGCAAATTTTATAACCCAATGTTGAAACCGTTCATGATCTGCGTCCCCTCTCTATCCTGGTCTACAAATAATACTTTCATTTACCGACATGCTCCATTGTGCACAGCTATGGGCATGTCAGTGAAGTCCAACGTCCAATTTGTCTCTCATTCAGCCATTGTCCCCTCCTTTTGTCCGCCACTTTGTCCGCCTGTGTAACTCCATCCGCCGCCCCTGTATCCAGCGTATTGATTTGCATGATATTTCCATGCTCACGCCGGGCCATAGGAAGCGACAGTGGTTTTCCCATCCCTCCGGTGCGCACACAGGGAGGGCTCCACGTACAACGATCCCCATTATGCCGGCGCACAGGCAGTTAGAGGCTCTAAAAGGAGCGCGCCCGCTGCACTCAGCGCACAATGGAAACACAAACGGCCCGTGAATCAGGGAACAATTACCGCCTAATAGAAAACATATGAGCTGACAAAGGTTTTCAGTAATCTAATCCTGAACATAAAACAACACGTTTAAGTGAAAAATGAGCCGGGAGTGAACAGGGAGGCTTAGGAGATTGTTCAGGGAGGGAGGACATCAATGCTGAATGATAACCTTGATATATTTTATTCTAAAAGATTTGGAGGGCTTTGGATAATTTTCAAATCATTTCCTTGCACCTTTTAACAATTGTTGGTTTTATCTCATTTCAATTTGGAAATATCAGGATTTTTATTACATAATTTCAGAATTCAAGTAGTATATTCCCCCTTTAAGACAGAAGGTATCCGAGGCACGTCTGGTGGAGCTCAAATAATTTACTTCTGCCCGCTTATACTGAAGAGCACCTGGCTGGCTTTACATCTTGTTGATCCAGTGAGCTCTCTTTGCTAGTATATTCACCCTGTTTACTTTTACTTTAGTAATTATTTGTGTCTTTTATTATTTTGAAGGCACTATACCTGATTTTAAAATTACAAATAATGAAAGAAAGAGCGAGTAAAATAAATTGATAGTTGTGTTCCAAGCAGATTCCTAACTTTCCTCACACATTTCTAAAATCCTGCTTCTTCTTAGAGATGATCGTAGGCAAACATTCTTCAGTCTTCATCTGTACTCTGTAGTTGAAGTGTAGGACGTTTCGATCTCAGTCCAAAGATCGTCATCAGCTACTAAAGACTTGAGCACGTTGTGGGTCTCTTAAGAGTGAACCAGAAGGAGGAGTAACCTCTAAGTCCCTCCTCTCTTGGTGCTAAAAGTAGGAGAACATCTAGAAATTCTTTAAGTCTTTAGTAGCTGATGACGATCTTTGGACTAAGATCGAAACAGATGAGGACTGAAGAATTTTTGCCTACGATGGACAACTCCTGTACGACTGAGAACCTACACAAACGGATTCTTAGAGATGAGTTTATAAGCACATTTAGCTATTGGCGGGGTCACTTTTTAGGGTTATAGTCACAGAAATGCTAGAAAACTACCATGCAAACCATGAAATTGACAATAAAAAACTAATTTCATTCCACTCAAAAAAAAATCAGGTATAGTCCCTTTAAGGTCACATTACTCTTACTTGAATATATATTTTTGCTACCTCAGTTCATAATAATACAGGGTTTCTGCGGGCATTAAAAAGCATTAAATGGCATTAAATCAAAAGTTCCTGGAAAATAATGACATTGTTCAACTACTTTTACTGCAGAAGTTTAGCAAAAATCCCAAAATAGGGTCTAGACTGCTGTTTGGGAAGAAATGCTACACTATTTCTGTTCAAAAGTTGTCAGTTGTATCAAAATTTGTATTGAATATGGAAATTAATGTTAAATTGTGGCATTTCTGGCATTAAAAATGTAGTATTTGGGCATTAAAATGGCATAAAAAAGCATTCAATTTGACTTGCTGATACCGGTATAAACCCTGTAATGGATAAAAATATAAATACTGTACATAAACAATTTGAAATAAATGGATGGATGGACAAGTAACATTTTCAAAACCCTTTAGCGTTATACAGAAAGTTGACGGGTGCCTGTACATTTAGGAGCTGACATTGTGTGACCCAGCGGGCCCCGCAGTCTCAGGACACGTGTGGAGTGTTGTTGTGCAGTTCATAATGACACAGTGGTCAGACAGGAGAGGAGAAAGTGACCATACCCTGTCATTAGACTTGTGTTGCTTTAGCAGGTGGCGTGTCCCACAATGAGCCCTGGGACGTTTGGCTCTGAGGGGTGTGCTATTAGGAACAGAAGGCCGTAACGTGCTTTATCTCCACCTGCCACTGAGCACACAGCTCCACACACACAGGCGCGCATACTTCCCTTTGTCGCTCTCATGGCAGCTCTCTTTCAAATATTAGCGTTTTCTTTGGTGGGTTTTGGGCTGGAGTTGTTTGAGTGAACAAGCGATGTGTGAAATCAGGTAAATGCCATTCAACTCTGACGATACCCATCCGAGGTAAAGTCTCACTGCGGCCCATATCCCCAGAGAAGTACTGGCTCCTTTCGTGTCAATGAAAGAATCCAGCCAACAGTGCAGGACGATAATAGTCACATTATAAGACGTCAAGTATGAAAATAGAAATGGAAAAATTGTTGTGGATAAAAGGAGAACAAGGTGTAACATGTTTGAATAATACCAGGAGTCTCCAACCTTCTTTATGCCGTGAGCTACTTTTACATAACAAAAATGGCAGCGAGCTACTACTAATAAACATGTGTAAAGCTGGAAACACACTAGAGGATTTTTAGCCAGATTTTTAGTCTTAGGAGGCGTGGCTCAATACAAACTTTCTCTCATGGCATGATCTGTGGTGGGACTCCTCATGTGTGTGTGTATGTGTGTATGTGTGTCCTCATGTCTGTCCTTAAGTGTGTGTGGCCTGTGCATAGTTCTTTAGTCTCAAAAGATTTAAAATCTTGTAGTGTGTGGCCACCTTAACTTATGTGGAATTCACCTCTAACCAAGATGTTATTTCAAAACTATTCACCACAATGACTTGAGTTCCTCTTTATTCTTCACTGTATTTACTTAGTAAATGTTTGGAGAGTGTTTTCAACAAAAGAGTATGCACATAAAAATTGTACTTATCGTGCAAGTACAAATGTAGAAATCCTTTGAGGAGCTAGAAAGGGCTGGCGAGCTACTGGTTGGAGATCCCTGATGTATAATAGGGGGTAGGATCAAATAGGTTTAACTTTTTCCTATATGTATTATTGGAATTTTTGTTGTTTTTCTTTGCTGAGTAATGATTGTGTACATAACATGTTTTAAATAAAGAATCAATCAAGTAAAGATGATAGTCAGGCTGTGACCCGGGTGTCATGGTGGTGCAGTGGAGAGAGCTCTTGCCTCACAACAAGTACGTCGAGGAAAACAATAGTGATAATTAATCATAAAACAGGAAGCAGAAATTGAACAGCTCATTCACAAAATTAACAATAATCAAGATGACACAGGAGTAATATCTTACGACTCCTGTTGATGAATCTTAATATAATGTGGACTCATTTATGACTATTTTTTCGAAATATAAAACCTTGGTAACACTTTATAATAACTACACCTGATTAAGCCACAACAAATGATGAATTAACACTCAATTCATCATGAACAATTCTGACTCATACTTAGTAACTACTTAACTGCTACAGTAAATGAATGCTTCTAACTTAATCAATAGTTCTACAGATGCTTTGGTTATTCATTATAATTTGATATGTAATTAACTATCTTTATCTTTATTTACATTGAGTTCTGAGTTGT
>OMNZ01090706.1:0-11986 GCA_900303255.1 Lesueurigobius sanzi | reverse complement strand
TCCTCTCTCTTTCCCCTCTCTCTCTCTCTCTTTCCTTCTTCTCTCTCTCCTTCCCCTCTCTCTGTCTCTTTCCTTCCTCTCTCTCTCTCTCTCCCTCTTTCCTTCTTCTCTCTCTCTCCTTCCCCTCTCTCCGTCTCTTTCCTTCCTCTCTCTTTCCCCTCTCTCTCCCCTCTCTCTCTCTCTCCTTTCTCTCTCTTTCTTTATCTCTTTCTCCTTCCTCTCTCTCCCTCTTTCCTTCCTCTCTCTCTCTCTTCATTCTCTTTCTCTCTCTCCCCCTCTTCCTCCCTCTCTCCTCCCTCCCGCTCTCTCTCTCCTTCCTCTCTATTTCTTTTTCTCTCTCCTTCCTCTCCCTATCTCCTTCCCCTCTCTCTGTCTCTCTCTCTCCTCTCTCTCCCTCTCTCTCTCTCTGTCTCTCTCCTTCCTTCCTCTCTCTCTGTCTCTCTCCTTTTCTCTCCTTCCCCTCTCTCTCTCTCCTTCCTCTCTGTCTCTCTTCTTCCTTTATCTATCTTTCTTTTTCTCTCTCCTTCCTCTCCCCATCTCCATCCCCTCTCTCTAGTCTCTCTCCTTCAGTCTCTCTCCTTCTCTCTCCTTCTCTCTCTCTCCTTCCTCTCTGTCTGTCTCAATCCTCTCTCGTTAGTATTGGTTGCATCTATTGGTGCAACAGTGACTTTGCATATCACAAGTTTCCTTAATCTTGTTTTGGCCTGAGTTGCCCCGGTTTGAACTGTAATAAATGTGCTCTCCTGTCACTGCTTGAAGATAGCGCCTAACTTTTTAAATACTGCCAGACAGTCATATGTTCGACCTCGACTCCAGTTAATAAGGTGAAATAAGGTCAAAGTACTAAATAGTATCTGTGTGTTTTATATAATATTGTTATATTACTCATCACTTTTCAATGACCACGAGACCCAAAGGAGGTACACAGTGTTCTGCCCTGGCTCCCAACAGATAGACTTCAAGACCAGTCACTTAATATCTTTTTTTCTTCTCAGTTTGGACCAATGTGGAGCCGCGATCTGTGCCGGTGTTTCCATGGCACTCTCTCGTTCCCTTCCTGGAGCCCAGCCAATCAGGAGCCTCCGTCCCGCCCACTGACGGACAGCAGCTCGTCAATCAAAGCAAAGGTACAAGCACATTGCAAAAAAAAACCTTTTATTGGTTTTTGTGAAGAATTTTCTCATAACACCTTTTTAAAATGAACAGAGTAAAGAAAAATCAGTTGACATATGACATTTTTGTTATAATAATACATAATGTTTTTGTATTTTGCACCAGAGCCGCGTTGTGGTGTGGCGTTGGTGAGCGATGGACGCGGTGCTGGCCCTCCAGATTCAGACCGTGGATCACCTTCCTGTCCTCCGTCGACCAATGAGAATCCTCCTCCTGCAGAAAGGGGCGGGGCCGACAGCGAGACGGAGAGCGACATTGATGACCCGTGAGTAAAACAACCAAATCTCTGTCCAGACCATAGAGTGTAGCAGTGGCGTGCAGTCAAGGCCAGCAAGGCCTTCTCTGATGGCCTAGCTCTTTTGAGGAAAAAAAGGTTTTAAAAATATATTTAAAAAATTATATTATTGTCATGGCTTATTATACTGTATATATTATTTGTATTTTATAACGTTATATTGTCGTCCAAAGCGATTTTTTTCGCTCCGTGTTGACAAGGGGCGGAGACTTCTTCCTTCGTCCTCATAGTCGACTCAGTTATGTAGAACTGTCGTAAGGTGAAGAATACTTTAATTTGCTTCAGGATGTAATCACCAACCCAGACCCATACAAGACCTTTGCAAGAAAAGTCATATAATTTGCGTGACATTGATTATAAATTAGTTTGAGTCCAACAAAATAATGGACTACAATATTAGTTGAAAGTTAAAAGCAGTTTAATAGTCCCCTGTGCGGCTCTAGAGCTTGGTTTAAAGGTAAAGGAATAAAAAAAAAGTCAAAACTAGATTCGCTTTTTGAGAATATCAATCAGGAAGTAGTGCCTTATCACAAAATGAGACCTGGCATCACACTGTGATTATAGCTCAGTCAGTCAGCCCGGGTTCAAACCCTGGTTGGTACATCATTTTTTTATTTTTTATTATTACATTTTGAGTTGAAATTTAGATTTTTAATAGCAAATGTTCTTATTTGGTTATAACAAACGTCAAGAAGGGCGCTTCATGTTTCAAGTAGTTTTAATGACTTTGTATTGAAGTTTACATTACTGTGTGCTGCGCCACAGAGCGCCTAGAGGGGAAATGCACCACACACCACTGGAGTGTAGTAATAATAATGGAGATATAATCTCCACGAAGCCTGCTAGCATACGGGGGCTGACTCCGGAAGCTCCCATTGACTTTCCATGTAAACTTTTTGGCCCCTCTTTAACTCATTATTGGAAATACGCTTGTTAATATGAACGTGAAGTGCTTGTCCTACCACACGCTCTTTGTCTTTTACTATTTTCAACATTTAAAGCGAACGTAACTCGCTCATACCTTAATATGGATCTGGCTCCACAAATCCAACATGGAGGCGCTTCAAATGCTAGCGTGAATAATCTTTGTTAGCCCGCACTGAATGTTATGGGGAAAGAGATGCCGATGGCGGTCTCTGATTGGCCGATGGCGGTCTGCGATTGGCTTAAGAGGGTTGAATTCAATGAATATCAAGAAAATGCCCAATCGTCACTACCGGTATCCTTAAGGTTAGGGTTGGGTTTAGGGTTAGCCAATTAGAGCCTGTGTTGTCCTCACTTCCCTAGCTAATCAGAGGCATCACTTCCCCTGCCATCCTGCATAAAATAAATTCCCGCCCAGGCTCCCTCCATCTTTCTTTTACACTCTATGGTCCAAACTCATGCTTTTTCTGCTAGAGCGCCCCTAGAGGCTATTTGCCCGTAAAAATCTATAAATTAGCCGCATCGTTGTGTTTAAAGCATGTGAAAAAAGTAGCGGCTTGAACTAAGAAAACATGATGAATTTTCCAAATCCAACAATGCAGTTCACTGTAGGAGAAAAAACAAAAAAAGAGAACAAAAATATGCAGAAAAATATGGTCATTTAAAAAAAAACATTTTTACATATTTTTTAAACTATTTTCCTCAATTACAACCCTCTATACTCACTGTCTCCGGCCAATAACCCATGTTACAAGACTTAAAAATCTGTGTTCTTAAAAATAGGTTTCTATTACACTCTTGCCACTTCATCTCCACTTCAGTAGCACCTACAGACACTGCCCTGCATTTGACATTTGATTTTCAGAAGGGTGTTTAATACATATCCCTAGGGCCGCTGCTAGCCATTTTGGTGCCCTAAGCCGAAATCTCCCCCCCAAAAAAAAATAATACACAAAAATAATTGTAGAAATTGGTCTAATTACCTGGGCTTAGATGCAATAATTAAATTATTTTTTTGTTTTAATTTAATAGTTAATGCCCCCCTAGTGCCCCCTAGAACCTGAGTTTCTCTGCTCCGCCCCTGCATCAAAGCCGCGAAATTTTGATTTAGACTTTCATAAAGTCTCATAAACGTGTTATTCTTATGACTGAAAGTCCTCTCTACTGGCCAACATCACACACTTGATATTGAATATTGTCTCCACTTTTGAACACCTTTATGAGAAGATAATTATAGCTCTGTACTGACAGAGAAGACATTGAACTTTTCGACAGTTTTTGTTTCATGTGGATTGGCCCAGGGATTACAGAGAAATTACTCATAAACCAAGATGAAAACATCTGCATTTTGACAGTTACCATGGTTACCCAGCATTAGGGATGCTACCTTTTTTAAGCCATTTTGTAAAATCCAATATGGTGGCCATGAAGGTATGAGAGCAAATGGAAACATTGTTTTTCTGATAGCTTATAGGATAATCTTTCCAAAAATATAGTTTTCATACTCTCCACAAAAATCTGTCAAAATTACATTGTGAACCTGACTACTAGTTTCATCGAATGAGTTTTGAACCATAATTTTTTTTTTTCACTAATAAGTAGCTTTTTAAAACAAGATTCCCTCAAATCTTTGTAACCATCATGCAAAAATCAAAATATTACCTGGCTCTGTGCATGATTTAAGATTTTGTCATCGGAAATCTAGATAATTATCACCAATATTATGCTTGAAATGGCTGAAAACTTTAAATGAACACTTTTTTGGCATATTCATGTCAGTAACCTACAGCAAACGTCTAAGATTAATTTGTATCTACTCCAGTTTGGGTTTGCGCTTAACTCCGCGGCTCGTTTAGGAGGGAGAGTTCACCTCGTCTCGCTCCACATGCACCAACACCTGTTTCGTTAGCGCCTAAAATGTTGTTGAAGCGTGAATAGGTTGAAGCTAATCAGAGCGAATGCTAACCCCAGAAGTCTGCGCCTCCTCTGGCTATGACTCAGCCTGCAGACCATTTATCACAGTGGCATTTGTAAAGACTGTTTCCTCTCCGACGACCTGCGCCTGTGTGTCATCTTGTTTGTCTCCTGTGTAGCTTCACAAACGTTTTCTTTAATAGGTTGTTGTTCATGTTATAGGATTCTATTCTAGTTGGAGCAGGTGCCAATACAACTTTATGGGAAAGAAACTGTTTTTGGAAGAAATTACAAAAAGAAAATCGACAAAAGTTGTACTTGATCATTATTTCATTGGATTCACAAACCTGCCATGTTATTCTAATGGCTGAACATCACACACATGTTTCTGAATATCGTCTCTCCTCTTTTGGACAGCTTTATGAGAAAATAATTAGACCTTAGTTCATATGTGCTGACAGAAAAGGCTTTGAACTGTGTGACAGTTTTTGTTTCATGTGGTTTGGCCCAGGAATTACAGAGAAATTAGCAATAAACTAAGACCAGAAATCTGCACATTGCAGGGTGTCCGTGGGGCATTAAAAAGCATTAGAAGTCATCAAATGAATTGTGTCAAAAATAAGGCCTTAAATGTCATTATAAAGCATTAAATAGACTGGCATTAAATCAAAAGTTGACATTGCTCAACTAATATTTAAGTTTCATGATAAGTTCATCAAAAATACAAAAAATTTGGTCTAGACTACATTATTGGCTGAAATTACGCACCATTTCTGTTGTAACCATTCCATTGTAACAAATTTTCCATTGAACATGGAAATTAATATTAAATCCGCACCAATTTACGGCATTTGTGGCATCTGAATGTTGTATTTGGGCATTAAAATGGCATTAAAAAGCATTAATTTGGACTTGCTGCCACCTGTATAAACCCTGCTTTGACAGTTACTTCCATAGAATTTGGTTAGAATATTATGATGTCTTGTGAACACAAACTATTGATGCTTATAACATATTCAACCTATTAGTAATTTTGCAGCACGTGTTTTAGTCTACATTTACTTCAGTCGGGAGTAACCATACACAGTAAATTGTATTTCCACGTAGTAGTAATATTATCATTTAGTGGTATTAGTGGTATTCACAAGCACTACGGAGCCTTACCAGCTACGGCATGTGGTATACAGCAGTGTTTTGAAGCATTTTTAAATATTTAATTTAAAATATGTTATGTCTGTAGTTGGCACAGAGCGGATTAGCCTCTGTCATATACAGTACCTTTTACTGTCGATATAATTCTGTATTTATTCCGTATGATGGATATGAATGGGAAATTTACTCCTGAAACTTTTGCACTGAGCGGGTTGAACTGAAAGTGCACCAAGACTTATAGCACCAAGAGAGGAGGGGAGTTAGAGTTAACTCCTCCTTCTGGTTTACTCTTAAGAGACCCACAAGCGTGCTCAAGTCGTTATTAAGCTGATGACGATCTTTGGACTAAGATCGAAATGTCCTACAGTTCGACTACAGAGTACAGATGAAGACTGAAGAATTTTTGCCTACACCTCACTCACTCACATGTTTTAAAATGGTTTTTCTTTGACCATAATTATCAAAAATACAATTATTTTTGTCTGAAATTATTCTAAGTACCCCCTGCTAACCTCTTGCGTACCCCCAGGTGTCCCCATACCCATACATACGGTACATAAGTAAGAATCCTGACTGTTCTACCCACTTCTGAATATCAGCCTGCACTTCTCTCTCGGCTTGTAGTTTAATTTTAATTACAGTTTAAGAAAACAACTTTGAAGGACGTTACAAGCTGCGAACAGGTGCTCTCGAATCCGCCTGAAAAGCACAAACAAACACGTTTCTGTCGTTGGGCTATAGGCTGCAGTTTTAGTAGCAGCTGCTGGGTTACTGCTCTTTCAAAGTGACTCAGACGGACTTGCGTGGCTGTCTGGCGGCGGCGCGGTTTGTCAATGTTTTCAGGGTCAGTGTGTTGTTTGGTGGAGAGAGAGAGAGCGGGAGAGACGAAGAAAAAAAAGGCCAAAGAAATGCAATAAATCTATCGTCTATTGGAGAAAGCAGCACCTGTTATGCGGCTGCACAATGGAACCAGATTAATTATGAAATGCTGTCTGCTGGGAGAACAGGTCGGTGTAGGTTTCTGTACTGCGTCAAATAAATAATGTAAAACCACTATTACACAATTACCACAGGAAGGCAATGATATATCCACTTTTGTCACCGATTTATCACTTTATTAGGAAGTTGTGCCAAGTTTTAGGTAGTTCAAATAGAGGTTTAAAATTGTTCTTAAAAACTGTTGTTTAGATTTTGTTGTTGCCCTTATTCCAACCAAAGGGTATATTGTTGCTTAAAATGGTTTCAAAACAGGTTGTAGTTCTTTTGTTATTATTAATATGGGATTTCAAACCATGGATCTGCTATTTCTGCTATATATACAGTAAGACATGGTAATACTTTATTGATCTCATAATGGAGACGTTTACTTGTTAGCTCTTAATAACACACAGGGGCTGCAGAACAAGAAGAACACGATAAATATTGCAAACCTTATAATATAAATGTACAATGGTTAACCAAGCAAAATAAAAAGTAAACATAGAGTGTAGATAATAATAGAGGTACAATTTGCAAGTTCTCTGTGAAGCCAGTTAGCATGCGGGAACCCGAAAGCTCCTATTGACTTTCCATGTAAACGTTTTGGCCCCTCTTCAACTCACTATTGGAAATAGTCTTGTTAATATGACCCTCAGATGCTCGTCTTACCACGCCCTACACCGTCCTGTTCTTTGTTGTTTAATATCCCCAATGTTATTAGAGATATTAACAAAAATAACTGGCCAATCAGGTGCCTTCTTGCTCTGCGGTAGCCGTGAGAACGTAACTCGCACATACCAAATATGGAATTAGGCTCTAAATTTTCAACATGGCAGCGCAAAGGTATTATATAAATCACTAGCTCGGACATGCCGCTTGTTGATGTGGCAAACGTGGCGGCCATCTTGTGACCGGCTGGTGAGGCTAATGCTAATAGCAAGTAGTAAGCAACGGGAACACGGTTTTCGTTGATAAAACGTTACAATTTGAGATACAGCTATTGTTTTGCAATTTGTTGTATTGCTGGTAAGTCAAGACATATTTACTACTAAAAAAAGTAACAACATGACCAGAAATTAAAAAAAAAAAATCCTTTTCATTGACCATGTTTGAAAGGCCAATCACAAGATGGCCGCCAGAGCTTGCCATTCGTTCCAATGTATCATTATGGTGATGTCCGATATAATGTTTTAAATAAATCTTCCAGTAGGACCAGTAGTTTTTCCAACCTTTAGGACCAAGAGAGGTGGGACTTACTGGTTTCTCCTCAAGAGACCCATGAGCATGTCAAGTCTACTCATTTGCCGACAAAAGAGCAACACTTCCTACACTCCAACTACAGAGTACAGATGTAGACTGAAGAATCTTTGCCTACGATGGACATCTCCTGTACGACTGAGAACCCACACATCAAGATATAGTTTTTGCATTGTTACTGGCATTTATGAGAATAGACAAGGCTTTTTGTTGGTTTATATACAGTCATTTCATAAGTTAAACACTAGGGAAGCCATTGCTTTTCTTCTTCTACTACAGCATGACAGTTACTACTCACTTCCCCTCATAACCCTACAATATGCCTCAAAACTTTCCACACATAATAATCTTTAATGCAAAGGCTCTGTAAATGCTTTGTTTGCCTCCGTCTCTCGAGCTGTCGGCGCTGCTTGTGGTTTGTCTGTTGTTTGTTGAGGGATTTAGCGTCTCATTTTACACATTTCTCACACTTTGTAAATTTGCACACAACCGGGGCGTCTAACTTTACTTCTGACCAAACCGAGGCACGAAACTCGAACCCACTGACCTTCTCGCTGGCTCTGGTTTAATCTGAACTGAGCCACTCCTGAGAAAACCTCCCAGATCTGAAGGGAAACGAGGGCAACATGGCTGCCATCTTGGTGCTGCATTGTCCAGACTTTTGAATGGGAGAGAGTGGTGGTTTTCAAAGCGAGGTCCGGGGCCCACTGTAGGGGGCTCAAAATTAACTTTACATTTTTTTAAATGATTACTAGAATCAATATTTGAGCATATATATTCACTGTTACAGTATATCTAAATACAGTAAATTAAGAAAACCATGCCATTTTGTTTTGAATAAGTAGCGTTCACGTTACAGAGTTGTATTTCAGTCGGAGCAGGTGCCAATACTCTATGGGAGAGGAACAGTTTTTGAAAGAAATTTCCAAAAAGAAAATTGTCAAATGTTTCCCCTCATCATTATTCGATAATGATTGGATTCACAAACCTGCCATTTTATTTTTTTTACAGCTGAAAGTCCGTTCTCCTGGCCAACATCAAGCACATGTTTTTTGAATAAAGACACCACTTTTGGACACCGTTATGAGAAAATAATTAGACCTTAGTTCATATGTGCTGACAGAGAACACATTGAACTTTTTTGTTTGATGTGGATTGGCCCAGGAATGACAGAGAAATTAGCAACAATACAAGTGAATACATCTTTATTCCGGAGTCCTTTGAGTAAAAAGTGACAAGACAAAGAGTACCATACTTATGGAATTTGGAAAATTCATGGAAAATTCAAAATAAATAGAAATCTTAATAGAAAAATTTCCCCTTAAAATATTCAATGTAAAAAAAATCAACCTCTAAATTCAACAGAAGAAATTTAGTGTGAAATTCGCAGTGAAAAATTCACATTAAACTTCCTGGACATCAAGACCTAAAGCAGGGGTGCCCAAAGTATTTTACACGGAGGGCCAAAATGGAAAACTATCAGTGAGCAAAGGGCCAAACGCAATACTGTTTTTAGATGAAGAAATACCTAAATTTAACCAGATCTATGATTAAAATACCCTTAAATAACTGTGCTATTGAGTTTTGGTGTCCTTATTAGTGAGTAATAGTCTATTCAGTCAAATTAATCAAGGTACACTGCAAAAAATGACATCTTAATAAATGAACATTTCTGGGTTTAAGAATATTTCACCTTATTTTAAGTAATTCATCAATGCCAAGTAAAAAATCAAACAAAAGAAATAGATTTTTGTTCTTTTTTTCAAGTAAAATTAAATGTATTTCCTAATTGTTAAGTGCAAAAGGTGCAATAAGATGTTTTTTTATTATTATTCCAAATGTACAAAGACTTATTCCTTTGACAGATAAATGTATTTACCTGCTCAAATCAAGATAAAATTATCATCTTTCTGCATTGTAGCTACTCCTTACAATCCCAGCACCATCTCGAGGGCCAAATGAAACCCCTCGGAGGGCCGAATTTGGTCCCCGGGCCCCACTTTGGGCCTGGAGACACAAGAAGTTTCCTATTGGCCAATGTCTTTGTGGGCAGGATTAACAAATGAGGAGGGTGGAGTTCAGGCTTTACTGGGTTAAATCTGCAAATCTGCACATTTTGATCGGTCCTTGTACCGTTTCCTGGTGAACCAGAGGCTGGTTTGGCTGCTGCTGGAAGTAAAAATCCCATTCCAAAATTGCATAGACTTTTCGGGAAAAAAAATGAATATCAAATGTTTAAAAGAACGATAGCAGCCTATCAGCTACGTGGAGACTTGTGGGCACAAAACACACAATAATATATTAAAGTTGCATCCAAAACATTGTAAACAAAAAGTAGCATTTCGCTGTGTTTTCAAGTATATGGTATTTTCTTGCTTGTAAAATATCCATGCTATGGCTAGCAGTTAGCATCTAGCTGATTAGCCTCCGCTGTGCATTGAAACTCTTACAATTTGAATTTTTCGATTTTTCGAGTCTATGGAGATTTTCAATGGGATTTTTATTTCCTGGAACCAGAAAGAGCCCGAATAAGGGCGGGACTATGGTGCTCCATTTCACACTCCCATTTCTACGGTTGAATTAAAAAAAAAAATTTAAGAGCAAATTTTTCTATTAGAATTTTTTCTCAACTTCGAATTTTACTCTCTGAATATAGATCAAATACAACAGTATTTGGTGTATTGAAAAATAATAAAGCAAATATATTTTCATTTTGAATGTTCATTCTGAAAATTTAGTGACTAAAGTTTGGAGACAAAAAAATTAATGTTTTTACAATGTTAAGTCCAAAGCAAAAAAGTCACAATGTGATGACACAAAAATGTTTACAAAGTGAATAACCTTTGTTATTGCATTCGGAAATTATTGCATTCGATAATAATTCATTTTTATTCACTGTTGCTCTTTTCGTGGAAACATCTCAGAACCTTCCAGAAAGCTGTAGCAAAGAGCTAACCTGTCTCATCCACAGACTGTAGCCTCTACAGATAAAGAAAGGGCTATGTCGGCCGCGATGACAGTGAAGGTCAAATGCAAGATCTTTATTATAGAAAACACCCACTCCATCAGCCGAGGGAAATGTCTTCTACAGTAAATGAGTGAATTTATAGCCCTGACTGTGTCTCGACAGGTTTTCGCCCGGCGTCGCCAACGATCCTGCGCCCTCTGCTGGCACCATGAAGAGGCGCACTCAGTCCCTCAGCGCTCTGCCCAAAGATGGAGACAGGAAGGTCAGACATTTCACTGCTAATCTCTGTCCACGAACTGTACCTATGTAGCAACAAAAGCTGGAGTGGTTTTTCAATGACGAGCATGAAGGTGAATCGCTACTTGTTATTTTCATACAATAGAAACGCTCTCAGATGGAAGCCTGTATTCTTGTTTTCAATCATACAATAATTCATGAATAAATTCCAACATATTTATTGGTGTGCTTAAAGGTAGACTGCGTAACATTTCAACCAATCAATAGAATACAATACATGCATAATTTTTTCCAGATATTTTTTTACCATCGAAAAAGTGAGCGGCTCACCTCTCTGTAGACCTGACTGTAACTTTCCTGGGAGCAGGGACGTCTCCAGCTCGTCTCCATGACAACTGACAACAACCTCTTTGAGTAGTTGTTAACTCGGTTTGCACACGTCTCCTGAGGGATTTTGTCTCATTCTTCCATTGCAAATTGCGTGGTTTCCGAGCATGGACATTCACTTTTAGCACCCGCCACAGATTCTCTATAGGATTGAGGTCTGGGCTCTGTGCGGGCCACTCCAAGACCTTAGTTTTGGTATCCTTGAGGAACTGCTGGACTAATTTGGATGTGTGCTTTGGATCATTATCTTGTTGGAAGACCCAGCGACGACCTAAGCTTAAACTACGAGCAGATTTCTGCATGTTCTCCCTCATTTCTAACATAGTCCTCTTTTTCCATGGTGCCATGGACCCGAACAAGGCTCCCTGTGCCTGAGCCTGCAAAACAGCCCCACAGCATGATGCTCCCACCACCATGTTTAATTGTGGGGACTGTGTTCCCAGGGTTGAAGGCTTCTCCCTTTCTTCTCCAAACATAAGCAACATCCATGTGCCCAAACTGTTCCAATTTAGTCTCCTCAGACCAAAGCACAGACTTCCAAAACTCTTTAACTTTCAAATGTTCTGGGCCAAACCTCAGTCGGGCTCTGATGTGCCGCTCTTTTAGTTAAGGGGTTCTTCTAGGACGATGGTCCTGAAGTCCACCACCATGAAGAGCCCTCACAACTGTGTTCCTTCAAACATGAACTCCAGAAGAGGCCA
>OMNZ01090702.1:27634-50367 GCA_900303255.1 Lesueurigobius sanzi | reverse complement strand
GATTCCTCCGCTCTTTGTTACAACCCGGGAGAAGGCATGCGAGGACACACAAGGGCGAGCGGAAAGATGGAGGGAGGACGGGTAACGGGATAGGCTTTTGTTGCTGTGACAACCGCATCGCTGACAAATTTCACAAACACACACTCACCTTTGCAAATGTCGCCGCAGTTATCCGACACGGTTCTGGCTTGAGTTTGCTGCACGATACAAACAGGATGCAGATAGGGCTGATTTAGGACATCTCAAAATTCGGCGGGTTAATGTATCAACGCGCAAAACCTTGATGAGCAAACTGTTTGAACTGGCGCAGCAGGCAGAGCAATCTAAAAACAAAAAGACAGGGATAAACTATGGAAGATTTTAAGAATTTGTTTGTACGTAACAAATATCCTCATTTGACCCATCCTTAAATGCCATACCCGACAATGCAGTGTATGGGGACCTATAGTCTGTTTTCCAGAACCTGTAAACAGAAACTGATCTCATAAAGCCACAAACTGCTGCCTTTCTCACCTTTTTATTGTCAGAGAGAGGCAACAGGGATTACGATCGCCATGGGGTTGGCTACACAAAATACAGCGACATCAAGTATTTTTCCCAAAATTCTAACAAACAATTAGCATCTGTGGTTGGCTTACAAGTCTAATGCAATGCAGTTTAGGAAGTCTTCTGGCAACTGAGGGATTGCATGGAAACTATACCTGTGCTTGTGGAAGTGGTGCTGACCGAAAGGCAATTTGGTTGTCAATTTTGCCCCCGCCTGGAGGGGTTTGAGCACCGGGATCATCCTAGGAGCTCTGTTGTCTGGGGCATTATGCTCTTGGTCGAGTCTCCCATGGCCAACAGGTCCTGGGTGACGGGTGGTCAGACCAAGAGCGGTTCAGAAGGACTCACCACCTGCAGTAGGAGCCTGGTGCAGTGTGATCTGGAACCCTGTAACGGATAAGCGGAAGAAGATGGATGGATGGGTCAATTTTAACTTTTAGAGATAGATTTGGATTAGTTTCTGTCATTTCTAATAAACCGATCCAATTGAACATTTTAAATTTGTAGGGTTTTTTAGTGAGTCGACCACTAAAGCGTTAACGGGTCAGTGCCATGGCAAAGGCGTGGCACGGTCATTAGGGCTGAGTATTTGCTGGAATGATTAGCGTCTGGCCTCAGAGGCATTGAAGAACAAGTCAAATACAAGCCACAGCTTAATTGGTGGTAAATGACAGTGCACTGTACTGACCCAGAAACCAGAATTTCTTTTTCTATAAAATATTAGTCAGAATGAAGTTGGATTGAGTGTTCGAATGCCTGATGCACGGCTTGATTTCTTGTGGCCTGGATGCATAGAAGCAAGTTCTACATTTGCAAAATCGAGTGTCAAATTAAGAGTCAAAAGAAACTTTGTACACTCTAGATTAGTTTAAATGACTCAAATTCAGAATATTAATCCAAATTTTATTATGAGAGATGAGATCATATAGCTTTTTCTGGGGTGTTTCTGACTCGTTTCAATATTATTTCTTATGTTAAGCAAACTTATTTACTAATGGGTTAAGAAAAGTAAACAGTTTTATTTTCAATTGAAGATAGACTTTAGAAACAGGCATGAAATAAACCAAATAATCTAGATGATGGTATGTCTGGTCTAGTCAAAGATAAGAGATAAGATAATACTTTATTGATCTCACAAGGGAGAAATTCACTTGTTACAACAGTTCTTAATGGGACACTACAGAAGTTAAAATTTTAAAAATAATACATTTTCCACCCCCTGCATGCTCCAGCAATGTCCCGCGCTGTACTGTGAGCCCACACCTATCCCACTCAATTGCAGCTAGTGATGGGATTTTCGGCTCTTTTTGGTGAGCCGGATCATTTGGATCGGCTCACCAAAAAGAGCCGGCTCTTTTGGCTCCCAAATGGCTCTTTTCAAACACTATATATTTTCAATATATATTAACAAAAGGTTTTAGCAGATATTTTGCTTAGTGACCTGTTAAATGAACCATTCTACACATAACCACAATTACTCATATTGATTAAAATGAACAAATATAAAGTTATTGTTATATTTTCATGATTGAAACTCACACAAAGTACCTATTTTAAGTAAAGCCTACATTAAAAGGTAGCACAACAGCAATAGCTGACAAGCTCATAATGTAGCATGCAGTGTTTTGCACTGAGACATGCGGAGAAATCGTGTTGCGCTTAGAAAAAAAAAAACGGTTCGCGGGTGAGAGTCGACTCTTATCGTTCACTTAAAAGAGTGAACGACTGACCCATCACTAATTGCCGCTATAAGCCTGCACCGTCACTCTAAAATTGTGTGTTCGGGCCGAGGCAGCAGTCATTCACCAGCTTAACATGGAGACTGCAGTTACGCGGACGGCCAGAGGTGGCAGTCACGAGTAAATGAAAATGGACAACCTCTGTTGAGTCCCTTTAAGATAGGATCTCACAGGGGGGTGCAAAAAGTCAGGAAATGTGCCATCAAAGAAGAAAATAAGTTTGTAAACCAGGTAATAGTAATAATAAAAAAAAAATAGAATAAAAAAAATATATAATGTCTCTTAGCATCTCTCTCTAAATAAACGATACAAGCATCTCTTATGCACACTAAATAAGATAAAAAATAAACTCATAAGCCATTTAAACCCATGCTTGATTTTCAGATTTTGACGCGTAACCCTTGGCTTTCACAATAGTACAGCAACTGCCACAATGTCATCCTGTTTGTCATTTCCAGTGGGCAGCAGAGGCAGGTGGATTATGGGCTGTGTGCTTGTGTGTCAGCACCATATGTAATGTCATTGTAATGGCTGGTCTATTACGGGCCGCGGCGGCCATTGTGCCTGTCTGGTGGGCAAGGCAACTGTTGCTAAGGACAGAGCCTAAATGTCGTCAGAGAGAGAGAGTCTGTCTAAAGATAAAACTCAGATTTCTGCACCAGAACAGAGGAGCGTGGTGTCCATCTGTAATAGTGTGTCTCCTGGGCTAGTGAGTGTTTCCATGAGGCACGTGTTGTTCAGTATGGACACATCAAGTACTTTAAATGTGTATCTTTGGATGAGGGTTTTTTCTATTACTATTTTTCCATTCAAAAGATAAATTATTTTGATGACATTAAACAGACTGAGGTGAGCGCATGAGCAGGTCCACATATGTTCGCTCTTCAAGGATAGGGCCAAGGCAATAGGAGCGATCGCTGCTTTTGTTCTCTTCCACTTCCAATTTTCGGTGGATGCTTTGGTGAATGGTAGGCAACAGCTGATGCACTCAGACGTGTAGCTCGGTTTATTTAAGTCACATTTCTGTTACAACGCCAGAGAAGATGTTTTTGCCTGTCGTAGAACTATTGTTTACTATTATTATTTATTTAACTTAGTCATGTTGCCTACCGAAGCCCCGGACGTGACGACATCACTCGTATTAGATGAGTGCAGAGAACCCAGCCTAATAAGCAGACTAAGCAGCTGCCTAGGGCCCAGAGACCACCAGGGGGGCCCCCACAGTGCTACAGGTGTTGTGTGCCTCATAAATTCCCCTCAGATTTTGACATCTCCTCAAAATAACTACTACACAGCAAACAGAAGTAAAGCTATCTTAAAATTTTTCTGGGTTTTAGTAACTATTTTCAAGAAATTTGCCAGTGGGGTCAGTTTTTTACTCTAAATTGATTGATTTAGAATGTAAATGAATATGGTTTTGATCTCATTTTGAGCGCGATTTGATATTCTATTTCTAGATTTCTTTGCGCAGTCAGACATTAAAGGTTGAAAGATGGGGAAATTGAGTGTGTCTCATTTATGGAAATATACTGTACATCGATCCAAAATTAAATTGAAGTTGCAAGGGCCCCATGACATAATTCTGCTTAAGGCCTTTTGAATTCTTGGGCTGGCCCTGCAGAGAGCAAATTGACAAATTGACGGTGTACTTGTCTTGAGAATCGTGCACTCAAAAAAGATCCGAGGCACTCCGTATACAAAAAAGTCCTTTTTTCACATGGACGGCCTACGTGTTTCGACACAAACGTGTTTTCGCCAGGGCAACATTTATTTTTTTTCCTTAATTTCAGTGGCAAATGTTATTGTTTTGTACAGGAATTTAGGGTTATCTGCAATTTTAGATGTTATTAATTTTAACTAGAGATAATTTAATTTGCATCAAGCATCAAAATGTGTTGTTTTTCTGGTTTAGACATCGCTGTTCCCTAGTTCAGATGTCCAATTCGGGTTAGATACACCCAGTTTAGATCTGATTTGCTCTTCATCTAGCCGTAGCGGTCAAAAATGGTGGTACTTGGAGGGTAAAGTTCACTCTGCCCTGATGTTGTTTGGATGCATTACTTCCACTTCCTACTCCTCCTCCTGGGGGCATGGGTGGGTCTGAATGAGCCGCCTGTCAGATCGTTGTGGGGTCATGATGTCGGCGTGCACGCTTGGTACCTCAAAAAGCCCAAATCGCAGTTCACCGTTTAACCATGAGGGGCAGCACACACGCTGTTTAAGACGGTTTAAGGTATTAAAGTGCAAACTACATTAGTTTACTCTGAAATGGCAAAAATTGGACTGGGATAATACTCCTAAGACATGTCATATATGGTTTATTATCAGAAAAAAAGCCTTGGTTTAGTGTCAGTTCCACTTTAAGATTCCGAATAATGACAACAAATACTGGGAGATGTCATTGAAAGAATTGCATGATCAAAAGATAACCATGAAAGCATATGAGGGACCTATTCGTCAAAAACAAGCTAACTTCATTCAGGTCACCAGCAACTACGCCCAAAATTTGAGCTGGGTGTCCTCCCTGTGTGTTGTCTGAGGTCACCACCGTCCCCTTGCCCAATCAGCTCCATCCCTCTTCCTCTGTCTCTGTATTTCTTCCTCTCTGCGTCTCCATGGAAACTGCTGCTGGTGGTTCTGGTAAGGTAAGGTTTCCGCTTGCTGCTCCGAGTTGCGTTTGTTGTAAAGCCGTGATGTAATCCAGCCAGTGGGTTTGCAGGGCTGCCGATTATGGGCATGACAGTGGTGGGCCGCTGACGGTCTCGCTCACACGTATTGTTGTCTCCACAGAGGTGCGTGCGCTGCCGTTTGCTGCTGCACTGTGTACAATGTGGCAATAACAGCACAGATACTGAGCAGATATTCTCTTTTCTCAGCTTGTCCCATCAACGTGCCTTTTCTGTCTTGTGCTGTCACAATGTAGATTGTAAATGGGGAAAACAGATACATTACCAAGAGTGCAATGTTCTGTGTCATTCAATTATTTGCAGAGGCATTGTTTAGTTAGCAACTATGAACAAATGCAATATACTGTATGTTTTAGTTATTAAAACCATTATTGTTAGATTGCTTTGATCTGGTTGGAGACAAAGTTAGCCATAGTAGTATCTTACATTTGATGGTCTTCATGTTTGGTGCATGGTTGTCATATTTGTGAATTTAGTCTTCAGTCTAGAGGTCGGAGGGGCCCACTGTGCAGATTAACATAAGATAAGATAGTTCTCACAATGGAGAAATGTACTTGTTACAACAGCTCTTAGGACAGGATCACACAGGGGGGCGCAAAAAGTCAGGAAATGTATCATCAAGAAGATAACGGTTTGCAAACAGTAGTAATAATTAGCATTAGCAGCCTCCGTTATCTTCAGGGCAGCTGTGGCTACGTAGCCAACCACCACTGAGTGTGGCGCAAATGATTAATTACTACACAATACAAATGTAAGATGTATGTAATGTACTATGCACTATTGTAATTGGAAGCTGAGATCAGAGACCTTTGTTCCTTAAAAAAAAAAAAACTAACTTGACATAGAGCTTGTTCTTTGTGACCTGAGACTTACTCATGACTTTAGGCTAATGACTTTCTATGACTTGTAGTAAAATTATATTAATACAAAAAACTGGTGTAACTGGTCAAAGAGGATTGAGTACTTAAATGCATTATCTTTGGATGGCCTCAAACTAGTCTATTTCAACAAGTACAATGGTTGGTTGAGGACACAAAGACAGGCAGCCTTCAAAAAGAAATCACATGGAAACATGGGCTGATTCTACTTTGAGCCTACAATGCTGCAGCCCCAAGCATAAAGGGGCTGCAGCATTGTGCTGTCGGGGGTAAATGTACAAAAATGAAGAATTAATAAGATTTTTTAAATATGTTACATGCAACTTAAATAGCATGTATTTTCAAAATTGCTAAATTTTTGTTGAGAGATTGTTCTGTGTGGGCTTAAGCATATAAAAAGAAGAATTACTAGCCCCACAGTAAAACTTGGGCATAACTTCCATGTGTATGACTTGAAGTGCCGACTAAAGCTTGACCCTCATGACCAGGGGTGTCTTTAGTTAGTCTGGAACCTGTCTCACAATTAAAATAAAGTTTTTGAGGCTTTAATTGTGCAGAAAACCTGTTAAACCTGCAGAAAAACATCATCTCTGATGACATGTGCCAATCCAACAAGGAGATTTTGGGCCACCAAAAATTGGTCTGAGGGCCGCATTTGGCCCCCGGGCCGCACTTTGGGTATGCCTGCTCATGACCAAGTGAATTGGACTTGCTTTGGACTTCAACATTACGACTTGGTGCTTTCTCCCACCTCTGATTGGAAGGTTGATTGTCTCTGTTTGCGCAAGACACTTCACTCACTTTGCCACATGTACTGTATAATATCTTTGTGTGTTTGTGTGATTGCATGGAGGGAGAGGTATTGGCACAGCAGTCTTGCCTCTGCCACTCAACCCCATCTTAGTTACAGAAGGAGCAACGCTATAATATGGAATTAGTGCTCTACAAAACGCTAACTAAAACATGTAAAACCTGCCGACCGTTCCAATATTTGCTGCACATGTGGGTCCCCTGCTAATGTTACTTATGCATTTCATAATCAGCCCACACATTTAGTCAGGGATATCTCAGCTCCTTAGTGTCCAGTGGGCGAGCTCAACTAAAGTGGTGTTGTTTTATGTGGTAAGCACTTCTCCAACCACTCTGGCCCGTACCCTGCATTGGGAATTATTGTCAAGCCATGGCTGCCGTTACCGCTGTGATGAGTTTCAGAAAATAGCCTCAGAGAATTGTTTTAGGACGCCCCTGGCAGCCACGTGGACAGACAAGTGGAGACGCACAAGCAACAATGAACTATTCAGACGCCGTAACTGTAGAAGACAACACAAAAGCTTTAGCTGGACAGGCTCTCCAATGCACTTCAGATCATTGTGGCTTTTAACATACAATGCTCTAAGGCTTAAACAATGGGGTGCCAGCTATCCACTGACAACCACTGTTTATCAGCTGCTGGGCAACCACCAAGCAGTTTCTTTGTAGAGGAACCAAAAAACGAAAAATGAAATAAATAAATTGCCGATTAGGAGCATGCAAGGTTGAGATGAGTGCCCTTCTGCATTACCCATCATAAGTGAAAATCGTCAATGTTCTCCATTTATATGCCGATTTCCTTGCTGCATTTGGACCTAGTACATTACATTCACGCCTCCAGCAAATAATATTAAACCTGAAGTGATTTTTGATACTAAAAAGTGTCATATAAGAGTAAGAATTTTCTACGTTCAACATTTAATATTAAATACAACTTTATTTCTATAGCGCTAGAGTTTCCAAAGTGCTGCACATGCATATTTAAGAGTCCAGTGTTCATGGGTGGGCCGGAATGGACCACCGTTTGTGGATGCAGGTGGAGGGAGGAAGACAAGGCAAGGCAAAGGAGAGAGTTGTGGATGAAGCTGATCTTCAATCATTCAGTCAACGGGACCTGGCCCAGAGACTCCGCAGTCTCCTCTCTGAAGGCAACACACTGAAGAAATTGTGTGATGGATATGTGGGATCACCTGTGATTAGTTTCGCAGACACTAAGAGGACACTTAATTCAAGCTGATTAATTTAAGAACCTCAATATGTTTTAGGAGTGATTCAAATTTCCTAAGATACAAACAGTGCTGACATATTCAGTCCTTTTCTCTTGTTCTTTCCTGTTCGGAATAACTGCTGCTATGTGGTGCAGCAGACAATGACCTCTGTGCCCTGTAGTAATAGTGTAATAAGACACTATGCTGTAAATATAGTGGCTCCAACCCCAGGGCAGCCCCAAGGGAGGGATAGGAGAGCCATACTGTGATAAATACAGTCCACATTTTATCTCGTGGAGTTTTATTTATTTATTTATTTATTTTAATTTTCCAAAATTTCCAACCTATTTCTACCTTTTTAAATTCTTTGGTTTTGTGAACGTTTTGCCTCTCAGATGAAGAATGTTTGTCATGAATTATCTCTTTTAGCTCCACTATAAATATATAGTGGAGAGAGTTTACAATAAGGTAAACTCCCACCCGACTAACCCGAGCACGAGGGTTAGTCGTCTACAATACTTTGAGTTAAACAGTTTGATAAGAATGATGAATAAATGATTCTGTGATTTAGAAGAAGAAGAAGAGCTTTATTTATATAGCACCTTTCACAAACATAGTCACAAAACGCTTTACATGAGATTTAACAAGTGAAAATCAACAACTCCAAGGTTGCAATTGGCTTTTCTCAGACACATGCCCTTTCTGTGACCAAGACATGTCAGACCTGTCCACAGCTGTGGATGAAAAAGGTTGCCAGAGGCAAAAATCCGAGGCACTCTGGTGGAATAATTTAAAAGTCCTTTATTGTAGAGAGGGACCCCAATGCGTTTCGACCATAGAAGGTCTTCGTCAGGGTTAGTGTGGGGACATACAAACACAGGTGGGTTTAAATAAATTGCCTCTGGCAACCTTTTTCATCCACTAAAATGTTTATCGTTGAAGAGCACCTGGTCGGCACCTTTTTAATGGTTTTTACATATTTTTAGACCAAGTGCAGCACTGTCTGTCCACAGCTGTGTTGCTTACTGACATTAAGTTACCAGACGCTAATAACACCATAAAGCCGGTCAAATTTTGTCAAAACAAACACTGAATAAGTAGCCCGGCAAGTCCAGAATGATACCCCTGTGTATTTTGATACACAGGGACAGAAGTCTGGTCAGTCTGGTCCTTGCTGGCAACTCAATCAGATTTGTCCATTTGAGTCACTCTTGGGCTGCGGAAATAACAACCTACGGATGGCGCTCGGAGCCAAGAGTTTGTTCCAATCAGAGGTAAATTCAGTTTTAAATGACCAAAATCACATCGACGGTAGGTGAGCTTTGTGACTGCTAATAACAATGCAACAGCAACACACGCCCGCCCTTCACTGATTGGTTTACTCAGCTTCCTGTTTGCCCAGGTTTGCTCCGCCCCATATAAATGTAGTATATTTGAATAAGGGGTCGTTATTTGGTAGAAGTAACCCACATTATTGATGAAGATCCTTAGGGACTTGTAACTATAGTGTGAAGTGTGAACACGACGTCTGGCTGTGTATGGCGTCACTCAGTCGGCAGGATGTTCGGGTCAATATTGAAGTACATGGACAACTTTACACAGTGATGACTCTTTTCTCATTTGTCTGAGATTGTTTTGAATCAATTAGAAAACAACTTGACGTGAAACATTTTTTTGCAATCGAGCCAGAATCTGAATTTGCCAGGATTAGCCTATAATGTGCATGTTCTGCCTTGTCCCCCGTCAGTCATCGGACGCTGGTGATCGGTGTGTGTACAGAAGAGAGGATATTCTAGTTCGGAATCAGCGGGAGAAAATAAACAGGATATAAAAGCTGTTAGTCTTTGTAGCAGTGCCAGCCGCGGAGCCAGCCCAGTCCAAGTGCGCAGGTGTTGGTTTTCCTGGAGTCAGTGATGAGGCAGCTGCAGGAAAAGCCCAAACCGAAGCCCAACAACAGATTCACCAATGACTCATTCTCCAGCTTTGATCTCTCTCTCTCTCTCTCTGAATGTTAATCACTGTATCACACCACTGCTATGCTCTTTGCCGGCACTCTCATGAGCTTGTGTTTGTCATCATTAAAACATCACACAGGGATGACCAATACAATGCCACCACGTTCGAAAGCAGGTGTGAGGGATTAGACAGTATGCAGCACAGAAACAAGTGCTGCATAACAAAGCAGCAGAGGTCAAGAAGAGGTTAACATCTTAATTTGGTTAAGTTTAGGTTAAGTTTAAGCTGTACTTTATTGATCCCCATTAAGGAAATTTGTTCTGTGCAGTCCAAAAAATTAATTTGGTCTTCTAGTGGTAAACTGGAAGCAATTGAAACTGTCAGGTTTGTAGATAAAACTAAACTGGTCTGATCAAAAAGAAAGTACTTAAAGGAATAGGCCACTATTTTTCATCCTGAGACGTGTTCTTACATGAGCTTAGACAAGGTCATGCGTACCTGTCTGGACTTTGAGCGTGCCCTCTGTAGTGTAACAACGGCAAAGATGTTGTTAGCATTTAGCCTCCGCTAACTATTCCATTGGGGTTCTCAGAGGTTGAAGTTAGAAGCCACCAAGCACCTCCACGTTTTCCCTATTTAAATACAGTTATGTGAGTACACAATCCAAGTGTAGTTACACAAAATTAAACCTGTCAATTTTCTAAACGGATAAAAACGGGTACTATATTTTAAGGCGGAATAACACGGAAGTGAGTGGGGGAGAATCCTTTAGGAGCGTCCTAATACTGCACGGATGTCGAAGTGGTGTTATTCCGCCTTAAAATATAGTACCCGTTTTTATTTATTTAAATAGGGAAAATGTGGAGGAGCTTGGTGGCTTCTAACTTCAACCTCTGAGAACCCCAATGGAATAGTTAGCGGAGGCTAAATGCTAACAACATCTTTGGCGTCTTACGTTACAGAGGGTACGCTCAAAGTCCACACAGGTACGCATCAACTCATCTAGCTAAGCTCATAAGAACACATCTCAGGATGAAAAATAGTGGCCTACAGTATTCCTTTAAACAGTTGTTCTCTGCATTTTACCCATCCCCTTGTAGTTAGGGCAACTCTTAAGCAGCAGTGGGCCTCTACAGTTGTGGCCAAAAGTTTACATATACCCTTTTAATCTTTTGGGCATTTTTCATAGAATATGAATGATAACACAAAAATCTTTTTTTCCACTCATGGTTAGTGTTTTTGCGAACCCATTTATTGTCAAAGAACTGAGTTTACTCTTTTGAAATCATAATGAAAGAGGAAGTACTCAAATGTCCCTGATCTAATGTTTACATGACCTTCAACAACTGCCAGGAAAATTGTCCAGAAGCAAAGAAATACAGCTGAAATACAGGACTCTCTGACAAAATTGATGTTTGTTTCAAGATGCATATGTAAACTTTTGATCAGGGACATTTGGTTAGTTTCTTGTTGAAAAGCGTAAACAAACAGGTTTTTGACTATAAATGGCTTCACACACCCACTAACCATGAGTGAAATAAAGGTCTTTGTGTTATCATTCATATTCTATGAAATGCATAAGTTTACATACATGCGCGGATGCATTTTGAGCCAGGTTAATGGTCAGAATTGCCTATTCTAATCCACACTAATCCTATTCTAATGCAAACTCCACACAGAAAATACTCAATGATGCTGGTGAAGGTTTGCTGTTGGGACGTCCATTAGGCTTTTTTGAGAATACTATCAAGGAATTTCTACTTTTCTATTTTTCAATACATTGTGTATGTTCTTATCTCTCGCTGATAACACATGAACGATAATTGACAACATGTTCAATCAAAGAATCCACAAAATAAGGAAAAGCAAGCCACTTGTATCACACTTCTAAATCACTTTTCAATATCAAGCACTACTGTAGTTAGATTATTTGCAAGTAACACAGTACGTGGCGGCAGAGGGAGAAAAGTCAGCGTTTGGCGTCTAGAAACACAGACATTATTTTGGTTGACTATTTATCGTATTCTCATTCTCAACTGTGAAAAACTCCACATCAGACTTCAACAAAACAGTTCAAAGGGCAGCACCGCACGCTTAACAGACTAGCTTCATTCAAAACAAAAGTAGTCAGGAATCAGAAGACTTTGAAATGAAGTAATCAAAGAAGTAACAAGATTACGTTTAGAAGGAGCAATCAGTAATCAGGTGGATTATTTTTACAGAGCGATCTCTCCAACTCTGCCTATGGTTCACTGTGCTTGTGCTATCTTTGTCCGTCTACAGTGCTGCCAGTTCCACATTAATATAATGAATTGAAGAAAGTCGCTTCACAGAGTCAAACTCAAGCACACTCAGCACAGTCTCCAGATCTGCCCTCACATAAGTGCCCGTGTAATAAATTTATGATCCGCTCCTATGATTTATTTTTGTCCCCATGTGACCTTGTGAATGCGAGGTGTCCTGGGAGATCCGGACGGGAGGTTTTCTGGTTCATAAATGCTCATTTCTCCTGAAGAGCCTGAACTCCTCTCACCTTCCCCTCGTCTCTCCTGCATCTCTTCCTCTGTGTGTCCCTTTGGGGAGTCTGAAAATAGCAGGCCAGGGAGAAGTGGGTCAGCTGCCATGTGGAAGGCCCGTGTGTAGTGAGTAACAAACTGTCAAATTACTGTACCACTACTATTCACTCTTGGCAACAGTGGCCTCTGCACTGCATGAGGGTAGGAGCAGTTTTAAAGGCTTACAATACAAGTTAAACTAAACTTTTGATGCCTAATTGAAATGGCACTTTCTCTTTTTATGTTGAATTATTCACAAGCACATAACCATTTTTACACAATTAAAGTGTATTTGGTTACTAATTATTCACTATTCCTGAGAAATAGAGCAGGACTTTCTGCTAAAACCTTGTCACGGGAAAACAGTTCTGTGTCTCAGATGGCGCTGTTTTGAAAATCCCCTTGAAGCGTTCTGTTTTCAACCAAGTAAATTATTCTCATGTGGCCCATGGTTCATTCAATTGCGTCGTGAGTTTGTCTAACATGATTTAATCTAATGGGTTGTGCTATTTTGAATCTGTGCTGGTTAAATAAGGAGCATAAATTCAACTGTAAAAAAAAAATAAAAAAAATTTAATAAAGCATTATTATCTAACCAATCAACCAACCAACGTTGATTGGTGAAGTCATTTACACTGTGTGGAGTTGCTCCCTTTGTGTCTGCCTGGATTCCCTCTGCAGGCTCCAGTTTCCCCTATCACAAACATATACAATAGAGTCCCATATAGGTAAAAGACTTTCATCATACCCATATTTTGAAAATTACCAGAGTGGACAGGCTTTCGTAAGATGTTACCCAGACTTTCTCCCTGAAGAATGTGGATCGGTCTGGTCAAACTAAGAAAATGTTTGTTGTGACGTTCATGACCAAATCAAATCTTTTGAACGGCTCTGTTGGACGGTAACTGATCTCATTTGTGAAAAGAATCTGATCTTTTTCTTTGTTTATCAAACTATTTTACACCAGCGACAAAACACAATAAAGAGTCTTAAGAGCTGATGACATGAACAACAAGCTTTTTGTTCTAAAAACCATTTCCCCCATATCAGTTGTAGCCTGTATTCTTCAATCGTGGCGCAAAGTTTAATAGCAAAGTTCATAAAGTTGTATTGGCCCTTGCCCTCCATTTGAGATAATTACATAATCAGTTTCTTGAATGTGAAGGGATTATGGTGAAGTCATTTTCAACCCAACTGTTCTGTGTTTTACAGGATTCAAGTGTCCTGTCTGCTCCAAGTCTGTGGCGTCCAATGAAATGGAGGTTCACTTCATCATGTGTCTAAGCAAGCCCCGCCTCTCCTACAACGGTATGACCCTAAAACACGTTTACATTAGAGAGAATAATTTATGTGGCTACCTAAGACCTATTTTATTATCTAGACATATCATGTATTACAGGGGGTTTCAGCTGGTTCTGCCCCATTCATGCCTATTTTGTGTATAAAAGAGGGCTATATACAGTACTTTATTTTACAATGCTTTGTGTTCTCAAATGTTTAAAATAAGAAGAGTTTAAAAAAAAAAGTTATTAAAAGAGATATGTCAACTTGATATTCATTAATATTCGATATGCAGCGGCCCTAGTGTATTTTTAGTAGTTAAATTGGATAGCTAGTCACGGACCACCAGCAGTACTGCCACGGACCACCAGGGGGCCACGGACCACTGGTTGAAAACCCCTGATGTATTAGATTATCAGGTTGTGGTTAAGTTTTTATTAGGACGTGATACATGGGGTTGTTCTGTCCATTTATTTTTCAGGGTTTGATTTTGTGTGTTTGTGTTTACGTTGTATTTGAGATCAAGTGTTTGGAATATTTAGAAAGTTTGCAGTGACTTCCATCCATTTCCTTTTGCTTTATCTGGGGCTGGGTCACGGAGGCAACAGTCTGAGCAGAGATGCCTAGATTTCCCGATCATCGCACACTTCCTCCCGCTCATCCTAGGGGTTCCCAAGGCATTCTAGGGCCAGCTCAAAGACATCGTCCTTCCAGCGTGTCCTAGGTCTTCCCCGGGGGCCTCCTCCCAGTTGGATGAGCCTGGAACACCTTTTTTTAACATTCGAATATTCATTTTTCACATTCGAATATCTGTTTTTAACCACTATTCAAATATATATTTGAATATAGAATATTCGTTGACAGCCCTAATCTGAAACCGATGCCCGAGCCACCTCAGCTGGCTCCTCACCCTCATCTCAAAGGGTGCGCCCGGTCACCCTGTGTGGGGGAGTTAATTCCGACTATATATATCTGCAATCTTGACCTTTTGGTCATGACCTAAATCTCATGACCATAGGTGAGAGTAATGTGGACTCAGCTCCTTCTTCACCACAACAGTCCGATACAATGACTGCATCACTGCAGACACTGCACCGATCCATCTGTCAATCTCACAAGACCCTGAGTACTTGAACTCCTCCACTTGAGCCACCGATAGCACACCAATGAATGCCCTTTTACTAAAGCACAGACATTTTTATGTGGATACTTTTTTGAAATTTTTTATTTTTTGTCTTTGTTCTGACATTTCATTTATTTGGATCACTTTCCGTTAAACACAAAAACTGTCTTAAGCATTGTGAAACGTGCAGTAAAATTGCTGGCACTGCTTTGAATGACGTCAGTGAGGTGTATAGGGTCACAGAGACTGACCTTCATCTCAGGTTGTTTCACTCTGAGCTGCAAACAGCAGGTCTTAAGAACACATCAAATCAGCATTTCCCGTCCCTGATTTGATGATGCCAAAAGAACATCTATAAACAGAGCTGAGATCCTGTGGTTTTAAACTGATCCCCCTCCCGCCCCTGGCTGCACCAAAGGCCCATAAAAGTAAGTGCACAGTGACTTGTGTGAGCCAAAGCAGAAGAGAACGGGAATCTTGTTTATAGCAATTTTCACATGACGTGGGACAATTGTTGAAATTCCATACTCGAGGCTGCTCACGTCAGCAGCAACAAACCCACCGACCATATAACAGGAAACTCAAGCCATGTTCAAACAAGTCAAACTATTCATTTTAACTTTTTGAAAAAACTATGTTTGGCCCTGATTACACAACACATTGCTTTAATGATTTGAGTTGAGACATGCATTGATCAGAGTCAGGATGAGGGAGTAGTGACGTGAGTGTAGACATCTGCCTATTCCTTTTCAGACATATGCAATATTTTTTTATTTTCTTCCAAACTGTCCAAGATGTCTGAATAACACTTCAATAAACTGGAAGTGGAAACATGATCAAAAGGCTACTGCCTAAAATGATGAAAAACATTTACCAACTTCTGGGCCTCAACCCACTGCTCTAGACTGATAATATAGTTTGGTGAATAACACGCTGAGATCCAGGCAACAAGTTCCAACAAGAGACACACATCCTGTTCCTCCAAGCTTTACTAGACAATAGCTAATAATCTAGCCGCCATGTGGTGTCAATTTAGTTTTCTTCATCGAGGAAGACAGTATGATTTCTTAACGAACAACGCAGGCTTGTTATTTGATTTTAGATGTATTTATGTTGCTGCAGTGTAATGAAAAACAATTTCGACAACAAGGAAAGTGAGAAACAGATCCACAGAGAGCAATTATCTTTTCGTAGCATTTACTTTTATGTGCAACAAGTAATCCCACTGTGTTCTCAGAATGGATTGGTTTGTTTGGGCGCTAGGCACAAAATTCGGTTGGTAAAAACTAAAATGAAGTCAAGTGACCATCATCGTTGTCTAAAAGGAAAGGTTTATTGGAAGGACCTTGTGGTGTTAGCAATTTCATGTGAGCAACGATCTGTAACTCGTGACTGTTTGTCATCGAGTCAGTTTGTTAGATGAAGGCGTCTACCAAGTCATAGATCAACCTGACGGGGGCTCAAAATCTGCATGTAGACCTGTGTAATTCAAATACAGTATTTGTACTGAACACAGGTATTATAATTGCCTGCTGGACTGTTGGACAATGATGCAGGACTGCTGTAAAGCGCTGTCACAGGCCCCAGTCGTCATCGGCGTGATGTTACGCCTCAGAGTCCCTGTACATTTAGTGCTGTGCCATACACGTGTAATGAATAGGCTGTTTTAACCTTGAAGACTGTGCTGCCTCCACGGGCTTTCATATAGCGCTGTAGAATAATGCCTGCGTGCCAGAGCCCTTTACTCTGCTATTGATCATGTGTGCAGCTCATAACTCTTCCATCTGTGCTCTCCAGTCCAAAGCATTAGTGGAAGTTTAGGGACGTGACACAAATCAATCGAAAAAAGTCGCAAACAGTCAAATAAAACTGAAAATGCTAATTCTTATCTTTATATTGCGATTGTCCATCTTATGATCTGGATAATATACTTTTTATAATTTTAAGAATCCTAGAGACCAATGTTATGTTATGGGCTCCTGTTTGTTTCCTGAAGCACAGTCCTGTTTTATTAATGGTCCGGATGCTCTGGGACCAGTGATTGACATCCTCCTCATCGCCCCTAGCAACAGTGTGACTGACAGCTGCCCTCTTCTCTCAGGATGGGCACAGTTGAGTTGGCTACAGGCACAGGTTCACCTTGTTCAGTGTCTTTGTGTACACAGTGATGTATTCCCATTGTCAAGGCATAACAAGACACAGTTTACAGCATGTACATACAGTGTGTTGGGGTAAAGCTATGAAAAATGTTGCTTATAAACCCAGATTTTATCACGCTCACATTAACAGTGTCATAGAGCACATAGTATGGGGAAGTTTCACCACTGCATTTGAGTGTTTCTTCAGTGACACTGGAGAAAACCTGTCAGGTCATGAGCAGTGCACCTGGGCCAGAGCCAGCAGCTGTTTTGAGCTCCTCCAGAATGCTCCTCCCTGTGGATACTGTTAACAGGTATCAGTGTTTGTGTCAAATTTTCCTGTTTAAATCAGCCTCTCCAGACTACAGGTGGGAATGAGCACTTGTGCTATAACCTGGCATAATGCATCTTTCATGGTTCAGGTTAATGTATATTGTGCACTGTCCCTGATTCAAATAAATTAAGTGAAGTAAAGATAAATGCAAACAGCACTTATACTGATTGTCTTAAGAAAACAAAATAGTATAGAAGACTAAATAAACTTTAGCAGTGGAGTGTGTTTTACTCTGTTATCAAATGTGGCTTTAGCCCGTGTTTTGATGTCCATAAAATAGGATGTAATTATTTGTTTAGTTAGGTTTGCAGAAAATAAATCCCGCACACCATCAATCCTTGCAAAGGTTTACTGGGTTGCGGGATTTATTTTCTGTTTCACTATGTTTTTTTGCCTTCATCCTACGCACCCATCCTCTGTGATGTGCGAAGTCTTCTAACTTTTCATTTTAGTTTGGCAATTTCTTCAAAAATAAATAAATAAATAAAATGTTTCAAGCAGGTGGTTCTATTGTGATGGTGCAGCGGTTAGCATGTCCCGGGTTCGACCATACATACGCTTGATGAGTCACATTTTAGATGCATAGCTTGCTGCTAGCCTGGCAAGCCAGATTATAGCATGAATTGTATAGTCTGGGGTGGCACCATTGGGAAAGCTGAAGGTTGTGGGTGGAGCCAACAGTTGTCGATCAAACTGCCGTGGTAGGTCAACGCTATTATATGACCAATCAGAGCAACGGAGGAGCTTCCTTGTTTTGCTATCTCCACCGTTGTGCAGCCGCGTCCAGCTCAATGGGCGAGAATGGGCCGTCTCCGTGACCAACAGGCTGGGCGCTGACATTGCTGCAATATCACCTCTATCCACTAGGGGCTCCAAAAAGACCTTCATAACATGTATTCCTATGTGACTTAAAAAACAGCTTTACAGCCCGGCTCCTAATACTTTTATTATTTCTAAAGGTAGCTATACCCTCTGTGATAATGCTCAGAGGGAAATGGAGTCTTTAATGTTGTTAGTTTTTGTTAAGTGGAATTTTAAAGTCTTGCATATCTAATGAAGCTCATTCTAATGGGCGACAGTGGCGCAGATGGTAGAGCGGGTCGTCTCATGATCGGAAGGTCGGGGGTTCAAATCCCGGCTCCTGTAGCTGCAGACTGTCGTTGTGTCCTTGGGCAAGACACTTCACCCACAGCCCGTATGAATGTAGTGTGAGAGTGATTGGTTGGTGGTGGTCGGAAGGGCCGATGGCGCAAATTGGCAGCCTCGCTTCTGTCAGTCTACCCCTGGGCAGCTGTGGCTACAATAGTAGCTTACCACCTCTGAGTATGGAGTGAACGAATAATGCCATGTAAAGCGTCTTTGAGTGTCCAGAAAAGCGCTATATAAAACCGATGCATTATTATTATTATTAATGATTTGTGACGTCACACGCTCCCGGCTATAGGCTAACAGAGCACCGTGCTGACGGGGCGGGAGCAGAGAGGGCGTGGTTATGGCTAAACTACACGCCCAGGAGGCTGAGATACAGCGAGTGCACACCTCTTTAACCTTTTTTAGGACTATCCACTGGAGGAGGAGCCAGTTGCGCCATTTTGATTTCACCCATAAGCGTGGTCAATTTCCAAAGTGAGGCTTAATTCACGCTGTCCCTCTATTGTTTTAACTCATTGGTCCAGCTACGAGCAGCTGCGATGGTGCAACGCTAGACCAACCCACCATGCAAATAACCTTTTTGACTACTAGGGTGCGTCTAGTTTACTAGGCTAGCTTGCTGCCATTTGTTGTTATGCAAAGGTAACTCACAATGTAAAAAGGGGGGGTTGGAGACCCCTTGTCTACAGTGTAGCACTTTGAGAAACTTGGCAATCAGGCTTGAAAAGAGCAATACATTGTAATCCATTATTATTATTATTATTATTATTATTATTTTAGAAGCACGGCCACTGCATTTATAATGGATTACAGCAACAACATTTTGGGCTACCTCGATTTAATTAGTATATTCATATTGTGAGGAGGGTGATGTGGTGGAGTGTCCCTGAGATACAGTACATAGACAGTGTGCACCTAAGTGAGGTTTGACCCCGTCGAGCGCTTAACCACTGTGCCACTGCTGCCTGTAAGTTACCAATTCCAAACAGACTCACTGAGGCACCCGGAGCCTCCACACTCTATGATCCAGTCCTGTAAAAGCACAGTGTGACAGCTCAGTGCGAGTGCTGGCTGTGGCCCGTGTGGGAGAGCAGAGACTGACAGAGTGGGGCATCGGGCTGGAGATGTGATGGAGGGCCCGATGTCAGATAGCACCGAGAGCAGAGGGGTCAGAGCAGACAGACTCCACTAAATCCCCCCCCCCTTCTTCTTCCTATACCTCTAACAAAATCACTGTCCTCTCCTCCATCTCGGCAGCAGCCTTCAGTCCGTCTCTGCCGCTGGAGTTTTGGGGAGAGGATGAAACCGCAGGTTGTGGCTTATCTCATTTCCCAGCATGCTTCGAGGCGCGTTGTCAATCACCTGGGCTTCTCGGAGGAACACCATTAATCTCTGCACACAATAGACAGTGCAATAGAGAGTAATAGCATCCGGCTAAGCATAACTGACCACCACTGGACTTTTAAGTGTAATTATATTATCCATGCAACTTTGTCTTGAACTGGAGGATTATTTTTTAATGATGTAATATTTCATTTATGCTTTGTAATGCATTTAAGCTTGGTGATTTTCTTGTTACATGGCAATTTAGACATTATGAGCTGTATTTAGGTCTATTTTAAGCCCTTATTGGGCCCTGATTTGATAATAATCTAGGCTTGGTGTTTGGAAGGCTGAATATTGCACT
Organism: Lesueurigobius sanzi; assembly: GCA_900303255.1. Classification (NCBI taxonomy): domain Eukaryota; kingdom Metazoa; phylum Chordata; class Actinopteri; order Gobiiformes; family Gobiidae; genus Lesueurigobius; species Lesueurigobius sanzi. The sequence goes on along the minus strand of OMNZ01090702.1, from coordinate 30,273 downwards.
CGTCTGGAGCATGCTCCGTCTCATACAAATATTTTAAGCATACATTTTCATTACCTTTAACTAATGTTCACGAAGCTGTGGTCTGGGTAACACTGGTGGTACCCAGGCTACTCTGTATTCCTTCACTTTGTATATTTTTGTAAGCTGATGACGATCTTTGGACTAAGATCGAAACGTCCTACACTTCAACTGCATAGTACAGATGAAGACTGAAGAATTTTTGCCTACGATTCACTTTGTTTAGTTTGGAGACAACTTCATTGACATTTTTGGATACTTTATAATACTTTTGTCAAGCCTAGTCCAGGTTTAGATGTAATTAATGCAAAGTTTTGTCGTAGTTGTCCTTTTATAGACCAGGTTTTTTTCTTTGTGAGAAAAGTTCCTGAACAGATCTGTACATTCTACTCCACTATGTGCTTAAACTGAAGTGAAGTATTTTGAATAGTGGTTTAAATGTATATATTTTGACAAAGTGTGAATCGGCTGGTTGGTTTTAGACCTGGTTGAGAAATAGTTTATTGTTTTTTCCTGGCTTATTCCTGGTTTAGACCTGGTCTGATAACAGCAGCTAGATTCTTCATAATAAATACTGCACATTGTCACATTTATCTCTTTCAATAGTTTAAAAACTTAGTGTAAATTACTTGAAAGTGGATACTTTCAAACTTTTACATGAGTAATTCTTCCACCACTGGTCTAAAGTTGCTTCTCACGTGCAAAAAGTCCTGTGCTTTGTCCTATCTGAAAAGGTTTACAGTTATAAGCACGGGAGAAAATCTAAACCAAGATTGCTGTGGTCTGTTTCTCAGGGAAGGTCTTTCGAGGTGAAGGTTGGCTAAACCGCAGTATTTAAGATAACTGTATATCAAGGAGGGAGCGGAGTGTAGTGGAGGACGCAGACAGTGCAGTGCGATAGTGAACCACATGCAGCGCGGGTCAGTCAGGACAAGAGAAGAAACAAGACAGAGAAAATTTACTAGTTTGAGCCGGAGCCAGACAGACTCCCCTAACTCATAATTAATGTGGAGGAGCGGGGAGCCAAATGTGTGCTGGCAGGACGTCCAGCGGGAGACAACTCAAAGTCACTGAGCCGCTCCAGGTGAGGCTGCTTTATCCAAAACTCAATTATCAGCCATTGTCACTGTTGTCTCTGTTGCTATAGTCAATCTATGTTTGTGCATATAGGCTTTCAGGAACACTGCACAATGTTGTCAGGGAAGGCAAGTAAAATGCACCTGAAACAAATCCTTACAATCTTTCAACATTTTTCAATTCAAGGATAAAGTCTTGTTTCTGAACACTGCAAAAAAAAAATGGCCACAAAAGATTGAAATATAATGCAAAAATACAACATTTTTATTTATAGTGATGGCAGTTTTCTTATGCAGCCGATAGTGTAGACCAGAGGTAGGCAACGTCAGGCCCGAGGCCAAATCCGGCCCTCAAGTATAACCTCTGGCTCCGAAGATAATATTGAGAAATATAATGACACTCTAAAGATCTAAACACTGGTTAGAGTACTCTTTTTAAAGAAATTATTCATTTCTTTAAAAAAAAAATCCCTGGGGGAATTTAGATCTCCAGTTACCCCTTTTAAGTCTGAATGATGAATGAAACAATTGTAGAAAGTCCAGTTTTTGGGCAGGTTCAGCCCACGATCTATTGACTACAGGAAAAAAGTTGTCCCGCTTCCAAGCATCCCACCCCTGATCTAGACTCTAGTGCTGGACATATAGCGAAACACTGTCCTCAAATAATGGCTTCACAATTCGCTGAGTGCCTCAATTGCTCTTCAACCCCCTTTCATCCTGAACAGTCTTGTCTAATAAAGCATATCAAAAATTCCCCCCTAAAAAGAAAGAACTGCAGTATTCCTCTTTCTGATCTTTCTGATCAGATGTAGCCAGTTTAATTGCTTCTTTTCTTTAGTGCACTGACCCTGTTTCTGCTGGAATCAGATCACACACTGGCACTTCAAGGGTCAAGAGGCTCTTGCAGAATCATGCTTTCATTTCAATTACACTCAAGTTGAACACACTGCTTTAAGAAAGTGAAAGAAAATGCTGATACTATCCAGTGAAATAGCCAAATGTGATGATGAAGGTTTGCCCTCGGCCGGGACTCTTTGCCTGTCATAGGGGTCGGCGGTGTTAACCCAAAAACACTAACTTAATCCACATCATCGTCGGAGATCTGACCTCTTTTTGGAAACAGGATTTAACACTGTCTACTTGATTAATAAAGCTCAGGTTATAGGGTTACTGCAGGGAACCTGCTCCACCTGCGTCACATGAGGTGACGTCACAGCGTGGTGGAAAGTACAAGGTAAAAAGTACAAGTAAAAAGTATTTATAGTACATTTTAGGATTAATACTTTTTACTTCACTACATTTTAGAGCCTATCTGTACTTTCTAATTCACTACATCTAAAAAATTTGGGTTAAAAGTATTTTATTGTCAAAATCTCTCTATGATGTACTAGTTTAGTCCTGGTTTAGACCTGGTTTAGTCCTGGTTTAGACCTGGTTTAGTCCTGGTTTAGACCTGGTTTAGACCTGAGTTAGTGGTTTACTCGTTTAGACCTGGTTTGATTGAAAGGATGAAAAGAATCCTGCACATTCAACTCTTAATAAATA